>OMNV01009400.1:16903-27156 GCA_900303265.1 Brotula barbata
TATATAGAAATTATATATGTGTATATATATATATATAATTTCTGTAAAGGTAATCACATCACAGTTTGAGAACCACTGTAAATATTTGTCCTCAATTATCGTCAGAAACACAGTGCTTGAAAACGTATATTTAAAAAAAATCAATAAAACACACACATGCATTGAGCATGTGTCAGAGCCCACGTTTATCACCGCATTAATCAGTGTAACCATGGTAACAAAGGTGGAGGCAAAAATCGCAACCTTGGATTTTATTTTTGTAAGTCTGCACGCACGTTGACACGCGTCTGCATGAAGACAGCAGCACCCTTACAAACACGTGTGTGTACATACACTTCCCACAATACACACAGACACACGCACACGTCACCAAGGGAGTGAAGTGCAGTGAGCCCTGGCCACTTGTCTGTTTTACAGAGAGCAGTAGGATCCATGTGTCGAGGATGACTCACTGCGATGAGCTCGTCTGTTTTAGCTTGTTAATATTCAGACGTGTTTTATCAGGGTTAAGTCATTTTGCTCCACCTCCCCTCCCCCACACAAAAGAGTAGCAAAGTAGTTCATTTTAATCCACTCAATCAGCATCTGCTCATTAATTACATCAACTATTTATAAGACAATCACTCATGACCCCACCGTATTGATCCTCCTTCTCAGTTTGCCTCTCATGGGTGCTTTCCTATCTGGCCACATGCACATTTCCATACACTGACAGAGGGGAAACATGAGCAGATGAACTGTTTATAGACATGCAAACACTCTTTAGCGCTCACTCAATAACATCCCTACAGACAAGACAAACCACAAATCAATGTGGTTTTGACTTCTTGAATTGCATTGTGTTTGTGTTGGTGTAGTCTTCAGATCACAACCCTCAGCAAGAGGCCCTGGTGAAGAAACAGGCTGCTACTATTGAAGAGATCAAGGTTCTGACTAATCAGGTACAAACCCTCACAGCACCTCAGTTGCACAAACATATCCACATGCAAACAAATCCATTGTTAAAAAACACTGCCAATCGTTGCCATCTGTCCATTTAGTCATAAAACGGGATTCTGCAATGTGACAAATCCCGTTTGGGCAATTTGTAAAGTACAAGTCAAGCTCCCACCGCTGTAAATGATGTCATAACAATTTTTGACAATGCTTTGCTTTGACATGATGAAATGTTGAGAGCTAGGTGTTAGATATTCACACAATAGTTTCTACATTGACGCGCAAACACCAGATGGATAGTGTTGTTGTTTTATTTCCATTTCTCACAGCGCTATTGGCCAACAATTATATTTTTGAAACTCATTAAAGCGAAAGCTGGAATTTAAGATAGAGAAGTGCCAAATGATGACTTAAAGGAGGCATATATTGCTATATTATCACGTCAGTATTTTCCCTGCATTCTACATATAGAATTTATACGTTTTTTCAGCATGTTTCACTCTGTCTGTTTTTAAGATCATGCTATTCTTGGTGTATATTGACAGTTAACCAGCCAATCGTATAACTTTTTGTTAGACATCCAGGTTGTTAATATTGGCAGAAAATTGCAATACTAATCATCACAAAGTCATTGAAAGTGTGGCTCAAACATACTCATGTGCCAAATGTGAAAACCTGGAACATGTAACTGACTTGTAAACTCTGTGTCTAAAGCTCAACCAAGAGGCCCTGAAGGAGCACGAAGAGAAGATGAAGTCTCTGTCAGATGAGGTGAGGGAGGGGGTCAATGCCTGTATCACTCCACACTTCCCTGACCTGGTCGACAAGGCTGATGAGAAGAAGCCATTGAGCAGCTATGGTGATGTCTTCCTGGGTTAGAACCTCTTTACATGGTCCCTTTTATGACCCTCTCTCTACTTGTGTAAAACTTTATCTGTAACTATGGCTTTATATACGTTTAAATTATTTAAGGGATGCAGCGTGGAATTTCACTTTAGAGGTGCTCTGCATAGTGAGAGTATTCTTGTAACCTTTAAGACATTATGATGTAGACAAAAAAAATGATGATTGGATGATATTTCAAATGTCATTTTCATTTTCGTCATGCTTCATTGTTGTTGCGATGATGGGAGGGTGGAGTTGGACAAATGACTTCCGGATGAGGGCCCCTCGCTAAAAAAAGCAAGACACGCCTTTGTCTCTCTTCTGTTCTCTTAATAACTTCATGAATAAGATTAAATGTAGCACAAAAAACGAGGCGGTAAGAATGGGTTATCAGAGTCTGCAGGCTGAATCAAGACAATGACTTCATTTGTCACACTTCAGCTCCACCTCAAATCAGTTGTGACTGACACACACACACACACATTTCACCGTGTAGGAGAAAGTTTCTCAGAGATTGAGTTGACTTTTAATTGCAGAGTGTTTGTACAAGTTACGTCTTATTTATTTACTCGCAAAACAAAATATTTTAATCAAATGTTTAATGCGCCCATGCATGAGCATATGTATGCTCAGCTGTCACTTTATTAGGTAATGCACCTAATGCAAACCATTGCAGTCTGTCTGCAATAAATCCCACCGTTGTGAAGCTTGAATTTGATCAATAAAAAAAATATATATATATATATATATCAGAACAAGATAACAAAAGAAGCAGTGCGGCAGATCAGTAATATTGTTGGGCAATATTAAAAACACACGTTAATTCCTCCTTATTTAAATACACAAGTGGCAGAGAATATTAAAAACAGAGCTTCATTAAAATACTTATTGCCGGGCTACATTTATGTGTATGAGTGTCTTTAATAATGTAGCCTCTGAGTTTTTAATATATCCATAATGTTTGTTTGAAGTCATAATTCATGTTATTTATGTATGTGTTGAATAGTTCTCAATAAACTTTCATTTACAGTGTACGTGTGTTGGATCCATGTATTCACACGTTTCCACAAAGCTCCGTTGTGTGCATGTGATGCAGAAAGTACATATGGATAACAAATAACAAACAGAGGAAAGGATGAGGTGTATAGTGCAGTGTAGAGTTGAGCCTGTGGCCATGGCGTGATTACGTTAAACGTGCACACGAACGATGAATGCAAAGGAGTCCCTGTATGTATTTCTGTGCCATTCTTTATTGACCAGAATAAATTGGCGCATAATCGCATGACTGATTCATAATACCGCACATTTGCAGTTTGTGTTTCATCTGCAACTATTATGAGATCTCCAATGGATCAAGTATTCTTTTCAAAACATAATTATGAAGGCACGTGCACAGAGCACATGCTGCCATTTGGAGACAAATGCAAACTTTGTCTCAACTTTGTGTACTGAACATCAATGGAACCGGAAATATGAACATGGAAATCTGTTGCATTAAGATTTTTTTTTTTATTTACACACACATCCATGCATTTCTTAATGAACACAGATTTCCTCTGACTCACCATCCAAACCAATCTGTCCATCTCATATCCTTTTTGTTATGACACCCGTCTATTGAGTCTAATGACATGAGTGACATTTAGAAGCGCAAGATCTGGACAGGCAGGTCTGGGAGACACAGCTTGTGCCTGAGATTCCTGCCACCTCATGCACAACACCGAAGAGCTGCGAGCTCTCGAGTGTGAAACCACTCAGCGATGAATCACTGGACCGATAATCTTACATAAGACAACTCTGGCTCCGTTTAGTCTCATGCCAGTTGAAGAGGGAGGGCCGAGCCGGAGCGAGATCTTTAAGCAGGCAACACCTGATTGCTCATTGACTGCAGACAGAAAGCAGAAGGAAGCGCATACAAAGAGATCATTTGCAAAAATAAAACAATCTGTTTTCATAAATTTGTATATTTTGTATGCATTCTGGTATCAAACAAACTGTAGACTACTAGTGTCCTAAACCAGCAACCATATTTATCATATAATTCATTAATTAATTTGTATTTAAAATGGAAAAGTGATAATGCTATCAAATAAAATGGAGGAAGGTAGTTTTATTGCTGATTAAAATAATTTGAAAGTATCTGACCTGGACCAGATGCACCTTTTGATCACATGCCTGCTATTTACATTGAGCAGAAATATTCCTTGGATAATTCCTGGATCTTTTTCCAGATTTTAATTGGTTCCGCAACGCAATCTGGCGCCCAGATTCATCAAAATCATCTAACAGTGTTTTGAACAATCTTCCTAATAAACAAAAGAAGAGACAACAGAGACGATGTCCACCTAAAGCCAAAATGGAAACCTTTACTTAATAAATAAATTATAAATTAAAAGTGTACAAAATGTATTAACGCCAGATATCAATCCAACTGAATGTTAGCTATGAATGAAAAAATATTCCCGACTTTTCTCAAAATCTCACAATGCGCTGTGTTCACCCACTTTCAGGTCTTAAAAGTACAACCTGTTTCCTGTCTGAGAAAGTGAAAGCAGGTTGGACCCACAGTGGGCACAGGTGGAGATTTATGATCTCGACCCCATCTTGGATTTAAATGCTGCCCTTCTGGATGAATATTAAGCGCCCACACCACCCACACACACACACCACCTGCTCCGATCATCCTCCACGGTCACAATCTGTGTGAGTGTGTGTGTTTTGTACAAGTCCTTGGGCTGCACACCGTCAGTCATGGAAAGTACATTTACGAGTAATTTGTTCTTTAATAAGTACTTCCATGTTGTGCTGCTTTCAGCTTCTTCAGATCATGTGGTACTCTGCAGATTAAGCCTTTAATCCTAATCTGTAGAATTTGTACTCCTGAAAGCATGAACATCCCTCAAAAATGTCTCTCGAATATCGGGAGCTTTTAAAACTTTCTCTCTTATTATTTCTCTCATTCCATAATAGCCAGTGTACAGATCATGTACAGAATTTACACAGTGATATCCACGGCGACTAAACAACGACAGTTTAAAGATGCTTTTAAGAGGCTCATCGCCCCGCTGTGTCCTTGGTCTGTGTATTCCATGAACACTGAGGACCTGTGAGAGGCGACTGTACCTTCTCACAGATGCAAATCAGACCCTCCTCCATGTGTCAAGTATACGGTGCTTACATTTATACAAACAGGCACACAGACACCCACATAAGCAGCCCAGACGTCTCTTTCTCTCTCAATGTGGCTACTTGATTGCCTGGCAGGTTTTGGTCTAAAATCTTGCTCTGCCGAAGCGATTTGTTCTGCTGCTGCTCTGAAACATGTGTAACCCCAGTTGCTTGGTGATTTATGCATTATGACTAACTTCTTTAGGTGGGAGCATCCCTCTCACTGTGAGATACAAAAAGTAGAGACAAAGGAGTCATGAAATCCTGGCAGCCGAGTCAATCTTGATCTAATCTTAAAGGTATCTGAATTGAACTAGAGGGTTTCAGATCTTTGTGGTGTCAAGCTGTTCACAAAAGAGAACGGAAGTTAAAGTTTCCCTGATGAACACAGGAAACTCATCCAGTTATTCCTCACGGCTTAGTTAGGTTGATGTCGGCAGTGACAGAGGCGACTGAAAGGAGAGTGAAATCCATAATGTCATGCCGACATGCTTTCTGTGGTATGCACTTAAGACAGGTGAGTCACCAAATGCGGCAGTTTGAAGTCATATTAGTTTAGCAGAGACTTGTGTAGCGAGAAACGCTGTGCTGCAGTCACTACATTGTTCATGTCTATAAAAAGAGCCTGAGGAGCTTTTACAAAGTGGATCCCGAACAACCAGAGAACCAGCACAAGGAGGGAGGATTTCAGTTCCAGCCGTCATTAACAAAGCTGTCCTCCGGAGGTGAGCGCAGAAAAAAAAAAAAAGTCTTTTCTGCTGCCAAAGATGATGCATCATTTAGTTAATCGTGATTTTCAAAATTAAGTGTTTATTATTGTAACCCACCTGTACGGTAAGCACACTGGACCAGTTAACCTAGGTTTGTGAACGAGGATTAATGAAATGAACTGGACCCCTTGAAGAATAACTCGAACAAAGAGGCGAAAGCAAGAACGGAACAATTTATATCTACACAACGGGACTCATTTTGATTGTCTCTGTCCGGGTGCGCCTTTAGTAAAATAAAATATTTAGGGGGGAAAAAAAACACTCCTACCACGCTGGTAGCAAGGACAGAAGACAGGATGGTCGCTCCAGTTCACTCGGGATGAAGAATCCAGGTCCACTGTGGGTGGCTCGCTATTTCCCTCGTCAGGGAAAGAATCAGTTCCACATATCATGGGCATAAACAAAAAACCCAGCCTGTGTATTGGAACACAGAATGGTTCATGTATTACATTAACTGTACAGTTCAAATTCTATCGCAATAAAAAATTTACATATAAATGTACAATGATTATACATCTCCTTATTATCACAAATTAGCTTCATACGACCTATGAAACATTTACATGAAACATGAGTACAGAAATATTTATAAACTTTTCTGTACTCACACAACAACACACACACATTAAACATAATCATTACAGTTTTAACCTATCACTGAAAAATACCTAACTAAAAGTTTTACACTGTAATGACTCAGCTCAACTGTCAAGGCCTAAGCTAAGCTAACCGCTAAGCTAATTCACGGAGAATTGGAATGACGGCAGCTGTTTATAATACGGTACTCACCGAGAGAAAAGAGATAAATAAAAAGTATAAATTTATCGACGGTGTTCTGGATGGTCTCCGTGAGCTTTTAACTGTTCTCTTGGAGTTTATCCACGCTCACGTCGTGCACGTCTCTCGACTCTTCCACTTTTTCGCTCCGTCCGTCTCCAGCACTTGACCTCGTCCACCTGTACGGTACGTGAGGGAGGCGGGACTTCCGTCGCTTCGCGCCAATAATAAAAGATTGCGCAGTGTTAAACCAATTAACTATACCTATGAAGTAAAATAAAAATTAATACAAATAAAATAATGTGGTCATTAATAATTATCTAATTGAATAAGGAAAGTAAAATAAATATTACAGCAATATATTTTTTTAAATGGGTTACATTAATATGACTATTATTGTTAAGAATCTGAAAAATGCAATGGGTTGGGGCCCCTGCATCAAGGCCGAACAAAATGCCTGAGATGTGTAAGAGTTTAAACAGTCAAGACATCAAGTGAAATGAAAGCTGGCGTGCGTTATTATCAGGAAGCCTCCCGACGCTTTATTATCTCTGCTCTGACCCGGCTGAAACCTGCATTTGTGGACGTGATGGGGTAGCAGACCATTACTCTGCCTGCAGCCGAGTGTTGCCCATCTCCACACAATGTGGCCATCAAATAAATACATTTGTTATCCATTTGTGCAATTTATTGAGCTGTCAAAGGTGAGCGGGCCTGCGAGGCCACAAATAGAGCCTGTCAGACGGGGAGATGGAGAGGGAGCTCTCGGGTCCTCTATCTCTTCCACATCATTGCGAGAGAGGAATTTCCATCAGGTCTGCAAGATTAAGAAAGGGGCACAGGTGGCTCATGGGAAACAACTGAGGCTGGATTTGGCTCAAGATAACACTCAGCAGTTTGATTACCGAAATATCTCCCATATTCTTTGCCGTGCGGCCACAAATAGTCAACAAACCAGTCGTGTTATTTTGATTTTCTTAGCACATATGGTCAGTGTGGTAATCGTGGACACCTGGGTGCCTTAAAGTGAATCCACTCATGGGTGCTCCGATTCAACCAACCATATGCCTGAATTTTAAGACTAGGCTTCTTGGTACACATAAAATAAGACAAAATGTGGTAGAAATAGAAATAGATCAAACATAAATATTCATGCACAACTGCCATATTCTGATCAGAGTTAAAATAAGAGCAGACTTCCAAACATTTCTGGTGGTTCAAACCAACCAGATTTCCCTCTCCTCTCCTTGTTCGCCATGTTCAGGTTCTCTTCTCTTGGGGATCTCAAAATGTTCCCTCCCCAGATGGGATTTATAATCCCTCCAGCGGATTCTGGGTCTACCTCCTGGTCTCCTCCCACCTGCGGACGTATTCAGCAGGAGTTCGATGACCTTTGACTCCTCAGCGTCTCCTTTCAGTTCGATGTGATGGTTCCACTCCCCTCCTGATCATCGTGGGTGAATCATATCAGCCAATTTTACTTACAATCTCATTCTTCCACACCCCAAAGTTCCTTGCTGCAGGTATCAGTTGGAACATAGAAGAAGCTTCCTGTCTTTGTGATGATAGGGTCCATCACTGTCTCAGTTAAAGAGCTGGAATTAGAGCTCCCACAACCCAAGAGCCGAGTGTTCACCATCTGGTGGTAACAGGCTGGAGGAGGGCGATAATTGATGAGAGCAGAGGAGACAATGGCACCGAGGGGTCCGCCTCACAGACAGTAACATATCCGTGGGCCCCTGTGACTGGCAGCGCCTAGTGTGCTGTCAGGGTCTTGACTTGAAAGCCTGTAACTCTGTGTAATTGTCGACTCTCTTCCGGCTCTGCTTCGCCATCCACGCAGCCTTGGTTCACACACAGAAATCAAACACAATGATGTCCCTCTGTGGCCAGTTTTTATCGTTTCGGAATAAACCGAGGTAACTTTGATCAAGGTTGAGATTCTGACGCCGCTTTGACCTGACTTCAACCTCGGTGATGATTTAAACACACCAGGGTTACATAGTGACAGGCGGCCAGCTGCTGCCTCTTTCCTGGAACAGTCGAATCTGCTGCTTGTCCTTCAAGGGCATTAGAGGAATCAAACGGAGCCGGACACTCGCCGATGTTCTGAATACGAATGCGTCCATCTAATGGCTTTGTCCCTGCTGGAGCTGTTATCCCCCACTGCTTAAATGACACAGGTGCCTGTGCTCAGATGTTGCACAGCACAATGTTGCGGCAACACAATCAAAAAAAAAAATATACGTGCGTTTTGATGCGATTTGATTTGAAGAGGACACAAGCGAACTGACAGGATGTCTCTAATGATGATGATGATGATGTTGCTCGTGCGGGAATCAGTGTCGCCATGGTTCATTGTTTATCTCGTTATTGTTTCCTAGTAATGTTTTTCTCTTTGCAGGGGAAATGGAAAATACAGGCCGGCCCATAAGCTGCATTCTGTTTATCACATTGCGCTTTAGGTGACTCTCAGGTGTACTCTAATTAAAAGGGTCACGCTCAGTCCATGGAGGACGTGGACCTGTTGACTCACTCTTAAGAAAGCCTAACGTGGCTCCAATGAATGGTTCCAGTCCCACATGAACCTCTTTTCATAATTTCTCCTTTCATTTCCATGTAGTCTCAGGTGTTGGTTGCTCCATAATTGGGGTCACCGGGGGAGTTTAGCTTTTGTTTCCTAGTCCACCTTATTTCCTGAAGAACCTTGAGTCATCTGTTGATTTTGTAGCTGAAAGTGTATCTCCCAGGTGACTAATTAGGCCGTTTAGGGTTGTGGATAACACCTCAACGTTACATGAGCTTTAATTCCCAATCAGGGATTCAAAGTGGCCTCTGCCTGGGCCGGGCTCAACAATAAATGGGAGATCAGATATTTACCATGACGGCTCGGCGTTTTGGCATACATCTGACCAATTAGTAAGTCTCATATTAGCAACTTATTTACATTCTGAGTATTTTGTGCATATTTCATCAATCTCTGTTTGGTTCTATTCTTCATATTCAGTGAAGAGGGGCCTCTCTTTCCATAGTGACTAGATTTATCAACTCGTGGTATTTATGGTTGTACTTTACTGTATTTACCATCATGTGACTCCACTTTAGTTGTTTAAACTGAGGCTAATGGCGTATTGACTCCAATTTTACAAATCTGAAATTTGTGCATGATGCGAAAAAGTGAACCGGGCCGCCCCACTGAACTAATATTTACCGAAGGAGGCCTCTGACATCAGCCTCATTAAGCTGTTTGTTGACCTGTGTAGCAGGTGACCTGACTGATCTGTGCTGTGGCTGCCTTGACATCCAGGAAGTTACGCAAGGACGCTCTTATAACGTTCGATTATGTCATCGAAGTGGCCACAGACACTTTCAAAGTGGCATTAAATGTGGTTTGAGATGTTCTCCTTCGATTGTTGCAGTCTGGAGTGTGAAAGTGTCGAAGTGAACACAGATATCTGTCAGTAATAATCCGAAAAGCCACATAAAGGTACTTCCATAAGACATACGGAACACCACAATGAGATAGATAGATAGATAGATAGATAGATAGATAGATAGATAGATAGATAGATAGATAGATAGATAGATAGATAGATAGATAGATAGACACCAAAAATAACCAAACAACAAAAAC
Organism: Brotula barbata; assembly: GCA_900303265.1. Lineage (NCBI taxonomy): Eukaryota > Metazoa > Chordata > Actinopteri > Ophidiiformes > Ophidiidae > Brotula > Brotula barbata. Next base: position 27,074 of record OMNV01009400.1, read on the forward strand.
AATGATAAAATAATTATATTATTTTTAGATTTTGCATCTTTTGGATTTGAGATTTTTTTTATATTGATGCACAAGCTTTACAG
>OMNV01009400.1:27176-42134 GCA_900303265.1 Brotula barbata
ATTGTTGCAGTCTGGAGTGTGAAAGTGTCGAAGTGAACACAGATATCGGTCAGTAATAATCCGAAAAGCCACATAAAGATACTTCCATAAGACATACGGAACACCACAATGAGATAGATAGATAGATAGATAGATAGATAGATAGATAGATAGATAGATAGACACCAAAAATAACCAAACAACAAAAACAATGATAAAATAATTATATTATTTTTAGATTTTGCATCTTTTGGATTTGAGATTTTTTTTATATTGATGCACAAGCTTTACAGGCTGACCATCACTTCGCCATCTGGTCAGATTTGGTATAATCAGGACTTAAACCTGTTAAGGGTTGTAAGGATTTTACCTTTTAGCGGAAATATATTTCTGTATTAACATAATACCTGCCATTCACTGATAGATGTGCGGGAAGACACTTCCGTTGGCGGATGAGTGCCTGCCTGCCTGCTGGGGACCTAATGAAGTGAGGTGTCTGAAGCCAGATGGTGAACAATCAGCAAGGAGGAATCGTGGCACTGATTCGCTCTCTGCCACAGTTTGGGACAGTTTTGGACCTGCTGAGATTTATATTAGCAATTAAAATTCAATTCAGGTGATCCAGTGCGGATGTAATAATAAAACCATTGTGTGTGTATTTTCACTGGACAAAATACAACGCAGTAAATATATGCTACAAATCTGACCATACGTAACTATCAGCACATTTTGTTACATATATTTGTATATATATATATATATATATATACTGGTTATTGTTTGTAACCAACCTTGTTGTATTTATTTGAAGTATATGTTCTGTATCTGATAAGATCTCTGGATGACGCAAAGTGGTAAGAGTAGAATAAATGCCATAATTCTAAAGAATATATGTAAATGTACACAAATATAAGTTTATGATCTCTTTGTTCTTTTTCAGAGCATCTGGAGCAGCATCTCCATGCTTCACTCCAGCCCTCCCTTAAACCTCTGATAACGGTGCTATAATAACAATGTAGTCTTGAATATAAATAGAATTTAACATAAAATGCCATTCATTTCACAAAACCCCACATTATTCTTTTCATCAAATTCATTTCATCAGTAAAAATCATGCATCTCCGTTTTTCTCACATGAAAAACGTTGGCCGTGTTTGTCTCCTTGAGTAATTATTCTGTTCAAATAGCATATATTTCTCTCCAGGCAGAGTGTGCTTGGGCTGAATGGAGGCTGCCGCTGCATAATGGTCCTCAGACGGTTGTTTCCTAGGCAACGTGGGACGGGCATGTGGAGAGAGAGGTATAAAAACGCCAGCAGCTCCCTATCCTGTCTTACTCTGGCGAATGTACTCACTGTCAACACTGAGTGCTTTGGAGAACTTCATCGCCTCGCCTCAGAGCTCTGCAGTTCCAAAATGATGCGACCGAAAGATTTACGCCAGGGCTCCGGCACCAAGACCTTCCTGGAGGCCATGCACGGTGGCAAAGTTCACCTGGCGCGTTTCATCCTGGACGCCCTGGATGGACGGATCATCAACTCTAAGACGGAGAACAGCCGCACCCCGCTGATGTATGCTATCTGCCTGCAAGACCCCAGCCCCAGGGCCAAGTTCACCAGACTGCTGCTGGAGAAAGGGGCTGATGTGAACTGCCAGGACGAGGACGGCCGCACCGCCCTGAGCCATGCCTGTGAGATGGGACACCTCGACGCGGTCAAGCTTTTAGTGCAGTTCAACGCCGACCCGGACATCTCTGACGTCTGGGGTAACAGTGCTCTGATGTACGCAGCCTTCTCCGGACACAGCCAGGTCCTGGATTTTCTTGTTCGGGCTTTCAAGCGACTCGGACTCAGGCTGGACAGAACCAACAATGCCGGGCACACAGCCGTTGAAGTGGCTACTTTCTTTGGACACAACCAGTGTGTCCAGATTCTGAACTTCACATGCAGGAGGGGTGTTGGAACAGACAATCCACTTCTTGATGCTGTGGGAGGAGGAGAGTGTCGGCTACCCAACAGGCTCCCCAAGCACATTCTGGAGAGGTTCTCCAAGCACTTCCATAGCAACAATGAGGACCAGCTGCCGGGGGTCTTTCAGAAACAGCTTAAGATCGGGGACAGCAGCGGGCTATGGAACCGTTTCAGATGTCCCCGCAGCCAGTCTCAAGACGACAACAACTGGGCGCTGCCCCCTCAACCGGACAAAAACCAGACAGAGGCGGATAACAGCGTCCTCTTCACCGCAAAACAGCTGCAAAACTACCAGGGCCGAGAGCCGAGGGGGACAAAAACACGGAACTCTCTGCGTGAGCTGAGCCGGAAAGATGTCAGCCAGGACGCCGCACTTCAAGAAAAAACACAGCAGAGTTTTGGTGTCTGGGGAAAAGCAAAGTCCTTCAACATGGACCTTCTCCGGGGCAGAAAGCAGTCCTATCAGGGTGATGTGTGTGACATTAACTTGTCAGCCAGCAAATTAAAGAGAGCCTCGCTACAGGATGAGCGATGCCTTATAGACAAGATGGAATGTCAAGGGAACACCCGGAGCCTGACAAACGATGCTAACAAAACTGTCTCACTGCCAAAACCTCTTTCCAACGGCAAGACTCAGCCGGCGAGAGCACCTGAGGAGAATGTGAAATCACCCAAAGATGAGAATAATGACACCACGCCACCGAGCAGGAAAGAGCAGAAGAGGGGAAGCTTTACATCAAGCAGCAGACAAAACAAATTGCTTTTTGCAAGAAGGGAGATGGATTGTGGGAAGGTTCCCAGCAGAGCGCCGGGGCTCACCGGACTGGGCACCAGACTCCTGCGACGATTCACAGCTCCAGAATTCATGAGGATGGTGATCGATTGTTCGTCGAGCTCCGCGAACGGCCGAGGGCAGATAGCTCGCTCCGAAACCTTCCCTCTGTCACACACACATCAGGCCGTGTACAGCCAGCCAAGTGTGGACAGCATCAGTGGGGTGAAGTGTGAATTTGAGAGCAGCTCCACCCGGTCCACTGTCGATTAGAACGAGGACGGCGTCGATCCAGCGAAACTCTCAGCGTGCTCGGTGATTTATGTATTTACAGGGAGGAATCGCAATCCTCTGCTTACGTTTTAGTTTTATTAGTCATTGCGAAGTCATTGGTAAAAATACAAAGTTGCAAGCTAAGTTGCTTAGTTGCATCCACTACTTTTGCAAAGCTACAGCTGAGGATGATTTATAAATATTTGAACATCATATCAGCGGGCGCGGAGCTGAAAATCATTATTTTTGTTTCACTTACATGAGGTTTATATTGTATCAAAACAAATTGTTTACGACGCTGCCTCTGTGTTTGTAAGGAATATAAATGTGTGTATTTTGCTTTAACATATTCGTCCGGTTCAACGCCTGTGCACTGTGTGAGTCATGCTGAATACTTAATAAAAGCTTTGAAACCCATTTGATTTGATTTGTGTGTACTCGGGCGCACAAGTGCATCTGTGTACACACACGTGTGTGAGAGCGGGGAACGTGCAGCACCGACCGGATGGAATCAACGGCGCTCAGCTGAGATTCAATAATGCGTTATTTGTTTATTGATACAAAATTAAAATAATGTGTAATTCTCTTTTTCTTATGAATGATCCACATAGAGATAGAAATACATGAAACATGTCAACGTGTATCCGTGCCAGAATACAGAGACGATGTGCAAAGTGTTCTCAGCTGGTGGACATCCTGTAGCATCACATGCCAAGCCTGTGTGCTTTATCTAGGCAAACCAATGCAAATACACACACACACACACACACACACACACAAACACACACACACATTTTGCAGTTTTAAAAAAGTCTATCACAATACAAAGAGGGATGTCACAAGCAAACACTGAGATGAGGTCAGACATACCCATGTGCACACACACACACACACACACACACACACACACGACTGTACACTCACATTTCGGTAAGGAAAAGTAAACGTTTGAGTTATTATACCGCGGTTGATCAGCAGGTTGAGAACCTAATATTCAGCATTTTTATTTACATTGTTAATTTGTCATCTTAACTTTTTTTTTTAATGAAATCATATTTGCAAATTCACATCATACAAACAACCCACAACACCTTTTGGAATCAAAGGAATAAATATGAAAAAAAAAAGAATACTAATATGACGGTGGTGATTTTCTGGTATCCCAATCGTAGCAGCTGGGCCTTCATGTGCCCATTCATGATGCTAACAAAGGAGTCCTGCTGTCTTTCATATTCCAGTTTGGTACATATTCAAGCATTCACATCAGGCCAGGTGTGCCTCCATTTGGCCATGCAAAGAGTCTGCAGTCAGTGTTTGTAGTCCGGTGGTCCACTACACAGACTGTGCATGTGCAGAGGTATACAGTTTGTATCCAAGCGCTCCCTCCTTGATGATGTCACAATGAGCGACAGTGGTTTGAGCCCAACGCCGGCTTTCAAAGCTTCGATAATGCCCGTTGTGAACACTATAAAGAGCGGCGTGTGTTCATCACTCAGTCCTTAGTTCATATGCAGCAGGTTGCGCGGGTTTGAATCCCACTGGATGTCACAGGATGCCAGTCAGTATTCAGCTGGAGCTGAGTTGACAGGTGAGGGACACTGCGTGCATGCTGCCTTCGACTCACTCCTAAAGTGCTTCTTTGGTGTCCTCGCCCATGCTGTGCCACTCAGCTAAGCTCTCTGTCGTTCTGTCTGCAGCATGCTCTCCGGGTCTGCTCCCATTGGCTCAGACCCACGGTGCTGGTCCTGGTCCGAGGCCCGGGTAGGTCAGACTGAAGGTGGCTGTTGGAGACGGGGACCCCCGCGGGGTCAGCAGCGGGACATGCGCTTGCGGTACTGCTCCACCAGCGGGACCAGGCACTGAGGTGAGCCACTCTGCAGCAGGAAGGGGTGCTCCAGCAGGTCTGTGGCGCTGGCCCGCTCTAAGGGGTCCCGAGTCAGCATGCGGTCCAGAAAGTCCTTAAGAACAGGGGAGATCTGGAACAGAGGACGGGTTTGAAATTTAGAAATCTGAAAACTTGATATCAGAATAATGGAATAAAACGATCCTTCATATCCGAGCGCTCGGACCTGGCTGACATTTCGTACGGTGGGCGCCACCTCATCCCTCAGCCTCTTCATAGCTGCTACGGGGGTTTCACTGAAGTAGGGCGGCTCGCCATCCACCATCTCCACCACCATGATACCCATGGACCAAACGTCCACCTGGTTCACCAAGCAAACAGTGAGCTTCATTATGGACAGATGGGTAACGTTGGCATTCATACAACCTGGCAGAAATCATTACGGTACTACGGCACCGAGCCACGTGACCACGGGCCTCCTCACCTCGGTGCCATATGGTGATTTGGAGATGACCTCGGGGGCCATCCAATAGGGCGTCCCCACCAGAGACTTCCTCTTAGGGATGTCCTTACTGATCTGGGCACAGAAGCCAAAGTCTGAGAGCTTAACCTGTGGGTTACAACAAGACACGTCACTAGAAAGAGGAGGATGAGAGAGAGAAAGAGAGAGAGAGAGATAACTAAATGATCATACCCGTCCATCCAACGTGAGGAGTATGGAGTCACTCTTAATGTCTCTGTGAATGACGCCCTGTGAATGGAGATAGGCCAGCGCTTGCAGAACAGCCTCGCACACTGTGGCAATCTGTTCTTCACTCAGCCTGCAGGACAACACACACACACACACACACGCAAGTGAACACAAACACACATTTTACATTAACATATAGCAGTTAGTCACGTAGACTTTTCCTATGAATTATGAATCAATGGGAATCATAAAATGCAGCACAGGCAAAAAATCAGATGGGACATTTTGCTGCAGTGTAAAATAAAGAAAGCAGATTTTAAACACTAAAAAAAGTTAGAAGTCCACTGAAAATATAAATATGAATATAATAACTATATATAACTACAGTAAGTTAATGCTTAATACTTACATTTTCAATTTAAGAGGCTCCTTAATAGTGAAAGTAGACGTCAAATGGTTTCATTTTGATAAATCTGGCTCATCGTGTGTGTGAGCTGGCATTCCTATCTCTTTGTGTACAAACATCTGACTCTGCGGTCATCTTATGGAGACTGAGCCAACCATCGGTTAATAATGTAAAACATGTTGGCAGCTAAAAATAAACCCACACCGAACGGTTGCTGGTAATCGATATGTTTTCACGTTTTTTTGATGCCTGCAGCATTGAACGATGTGACAGCAGCAGGAAACAAAACACACACAAATCCAATTACGTTATTGAATTATTAGTCGTCCCCAGAGGGGGGACCAGGGGTCGTAGTTAGGGAGGACAGAGCGAGTCTGGTCATTCAGCAGTCAATACCACAACACCCCCTTGTGGTTAATTTAGTTATTAAAGATGATCTCATGATTTGACAGAATGAACAGTGTGCAGATTTTGGGGAAGATTGTTTCTTAGTTAGAATATCTGGATGCTCCTACCTGGTTTCAGACACGATGTTGGTCAGTGCTCCTCCCTGCAGGTACTCCATGATAACCCACAGCTCCTCCTCCACCAGGGCCGACTTAAACATCTCCACCACGTTCCTGTGCTGATAGTCCCTCATGATGACCACCTACGGCACACAACAGTCACATCAGGACCAACATTTACCATTTCCAGGTCACTTATGTGTGAAGTAGGACACTTTAGGAAATGGGAACTTTTCTTCAAAGTTGGGGCATTCTGGAGTTATTTGGAGTTCGCTCACCAGGACCGTAGGGGAATTAATCCTGGTGGAGCCCTGTGCTAAAGTTGAAAAGTCCCTAAATGCTCCTCTGCATGAAGCTCTAGGATTATTTTTGTGCAGTGCATGAAGGCTTGTAGCTTAGATGCACATGCAGGATATTGTAAAGAAAATAGTATTGAAAGTGACCAGAGGGACAAACAGCTTTGTACAGTAACATTCTAGCATAACGCAGTCTTACGTAAGAATCAAAGCCTGTATTTTAGTATTCTTAACCTCTATCAATGTGCTGCTGAAATAATAGTTTCTATTCAAAGCCCTGATGAGTGAACATCAAATATCTCCAGAATACTACAGGCTACAGATAACAATGTCAGTGACCTGGTTCAGACGTGACCTGATTCATGAAATTCACTTCAAGCTTAATCTGAACAAAATCTTTACATAACCACAAAATGTGCCCTCATTTTTGTCCCTTGTTGGATGCTGTACCTCATTGAACAGCAATTCTCTCCTCTGCTGCCGCCGCAGGTCCATCATCTTCACTGCCACCTGTCTGCCGCTGTGCTTCTCCGTGGCGATACACACCACCCCTGTGGAGCCCTCCCCAATCTTTAAAAAGTTCTCCAGGTAAGAGCGTGGATCCCCCTTATCCACCACCATCTGCAAGGCAGCCTTAAACTGTTCATGGGTCACCTTGGGGGGGTCCGGGGGGGGTCTGGGCGAGGGATGTTGCGGTCTGAAAGCAGGTGAGCAGGTGCCCGGGGGGCTGGTGGCGAGCGAGCCTGTGGGAGAGGGTCGAGGTTGGGACGGGCTGTCCTGCCTGGGGTACGGAGGGTTGGGGCAGCCCGAGTGTCTCATGAAGGGCTCGGGCCCGTTGGGTCTCAGTCCCATGTTAGGAGACAGACCCAGAGTGTAGCTGGCTGAGGAGCGCACAGCCCTCTGGGGTCTGAGGCCACCGACCAGAGGGCTGCTGGTGCCAGTGGGCAAGAAGCCGGAGTGGTACCTCACACTGGACTCCGCCTGAAATGTAACAGAAAAGGGGAGAGAATGAGAAAAAGAGCGATATTTGGCTGCCGGCCTGGAAGATCTGCTTTAAAGCGGAATGTAAATCACGTCGCTCCTTCCCACACTGCGCATCCACATCACCTAGGATGACCCCGGTGACAACGTTGCTAACGTCCATTGAGATTTTGCCAAATATGCCATCTCTTATCCAACACACACGCCTAAAATGTTCCTGTAAACATTTCATTCTAAAATAGTTTAACCTCCCACCTTCTTTAAACAGTCTTATCAGCAATTATTTTGATATAGGCTGGATTGTGTACTTCTCCTAATCTTGCTATAAAAAAATGTAAATATTAGCATGCAGAGTATCATAGAGTATCTTATGAATACCATATTGTGGCTTCCTGGATGTACAGATGACCTCGTGTGAGTTTACCTTCAGGTCGTAGGAGGAGAAGGGCCTCCCAGGACTGTTCTGAGGGTGCATGTACAGTGGGAGGTTGGACCGGAGCTCTGCATTGTGGGCCAGTTGGTCTCCGTGAGGCATGGCGGGGCTGTAGAAACACGCTATAGGTCTCTGACTTTGTGGGACTCCCCGGGGCATCTGGAAGTCCCTCTTCCATATCACTCTCTCCTGTGGGCTGCCCATCTCGCCGCTCATATACGCCCCGTGTGTCGGCACCTGGATGTTCTGCTGGGGCGGGGCCAGATGTGAGGGCCCCTCCAGGGTGCTGACGCTGACTTCGTAGGTGGACTTGGCCTTGGGTAAGATTCCATTGGGTTGGAATATTATGTTCTTCTTCATGCCCAGGTACGGGGTGTTGGTCTCACTGTGGATGTTCCGGGTTTGTTCCTTCCACTGTCCGTGCGCCACATCCTCGTCCTCCTCGTCCTCGTCCTCGTCCTCCTGGGTCAGGCCCTCGTACTGGTAGCCGTCTCCCTCCTTCACCTCCCCCAGCCTACCCAGCGACTGGGCCCTCTTCCTGGCCGAGGGGCTGCTCTTCCTCAGAGAGTTGGAGCTGGTCACAGACAGACGACTCATATCACTGATCATGGCTGATATGTAGTCTCCGTGACCGATCATGCTCCCACGCACAATGGTCTGAAAGAGGACAGACGTTTATCTTTATCACACTGTGCACGCTGGGATCACATTATAGAAAGACCGTGAATTTTTGCACTGAAAGGAACCAATGTGAACGACATCATCATCATCGCTCAGAGCAGAGTTAAATATAGAAGTGTGGGTCCGAACAGGACGTCTTTGTCATTCTTCAGACAGTGACTTCAATCATTTCCCTCAGATAAGACATTATTGTGTTAAAAATACGAGTTTGGAGATAACGCGGTATGCTGAGACATAGGGCCCAAACCTCTCCTGGCAGAAAACGATGACACAATCATAAAATGTATCGGCCGGATAGAGTTTTACTGTTACAGTGCCCGCTGGCTCATTAGTCAGTCTCCGGGTAGAGTCATGTTCAGCTCACAGCCTCTCTTGTTTCTCTGGTTCGGTGCCATTACATCCGCGCGAGGTTGGGTGGGGGTGGAGGTGATGAGGTCAGATGACATGTCACCCAGCAGCTCAGACAGCAGAGAATGGCAGGTGATAATGGCTTTGGTGAGCGCTCGCATTTTCGAGGAGGACCGTTTTGAAATTCCTGTCACGTTATTTCCAGATGATGTTTAGATTCTCTATCTGGAGAGCAATTATCTCACGTTCATTAGCTTGTTTGAATTTCCGGGAGGGATTATGAGTACGCCATGATATTAAAAACCACCAATCTGACACGAATACTGCCACGGAGGCTCTGGTGTCGCACAGCGCCGATCGCACGTGGGTGGTAATGAAATGTTTTCTCCATTTTTTTTCTGGAGGCTCATAATCGGCATCGACAGCGACTCGCCGCGCGCCGTGTAGCGTAGAAATCCTGAGATTTGCAGGCTTTATCGCTCACTGGCATTTCCTTTGCTGTACCTGCACTTTTTATGCCTCGTGCTTGACGTCTGCGAGAAGGCACCAAGGATTGTTATTAATTGCCTGCGTGGAGTAATAAATCTTGCAGCCCTCCGAGTATTCAACATTGTACAGCCAGTGTACACAGCAGGGTCATTAACACGGCCCCGTGACAGATAAGAAAGGAAGATGATCTGGAGGGGTGTGGCTTTCCACACTGTCAACAGAGAGGAGTACAGCAGAATCCCTCCACAGCGGTGAAGGAACTGATCGCTGTGATATTTAAACAAGGCCGTGTCTGAACTGGACACAACCAAACACAGGTCATTAAGGTGAGCTTTTAATCAATGGATGGTCAGAGAAAGGGAGAGCGGATCAATAAAGAGTTGAACTGTAGCTGTGTTCTACCTTCTTTGGCCTCAGCTCTACTTCTGTGATCCTAGAAGGGTCCACCATGGGCCTGGGCCTGCGCAGGTTCTCGATCAGGCTGTGCCATTGCGTCGGCAGGCCCACAAAGCAGCCGCGCTTGTTGTCGAACGAGGTGTGGACGCGGTGTTCAAAGTTCTTGGGCGCTGATATCTCAGGCCTCTTCTTTTTCTTCTTGCGAAACATCCTTTAAGTCTGCGAGAGCGACAGCCCGCCCACTTCAGAATGTCCCTGCAGAGAAATGTGTTCACACTTTAATGGACTGCACCCAACATTACAAAATAAACCAGAACTACGAGCAAAGTTGACACGATGAGCTCACAGGAAAAACATAATCAGATGGCTTCCCTAAAAATGGGATGTGCTTGTTCCACTCCAAGATGTGTGGATGGATTTGTGTGTAATGAAGCATATCAGCTCGTTCTTATTCATTCTCGGTGCCCTTTCGCTGACGAGCACGCGCCCGGCCCGTTCAGTGCCCACGGGCTTTCAAGTGCATTAGCAGAGGTACAACACACAAAGACCCGCACATAAACACATTCGCAAATATGCTAAGGCAGCCCATCCTTCATAACCTCTTTATAACCCTTTATATCCCATCTTAATTAAGTAGCCTCGTGCCCTTCATTGCACGGAGAGTAACAAATGAATCCTCCGCTAGATGGCCCGACGTTTGGCAGGCTACTGGCCGAGGTTTACTGTATGTTCCATTCTAGTGTAAGGAAATAATTAAATACATTACATCTCATTTCCTGAGCCGTGTGGCTGCACTGGAAGATAATCAGTCACATTTAATCCCGTGATTAGTATTAATACCGCTTCATGTAGCACGCAGTCTAGAGGGCAAAGAAAACAGAAGACAACATTTGGATTCCGGCCGAAGATGAACTTGAAGAGTATGGGGGGAATATAAAAAAGCTGCCGACACCTCACTGGGAGTACTTTTTGTCATGTCAAAAATCTATACTATTTCTAATTATTGTGAGGAGGTTATGGGCAGCGATGCACCTTTATAGCTGGAGTTTGCAGCTTTCACAGTGATTGCAAAAGCGATTAAAAACGCCATAAAAACAAATATGGCAGCTCCAGGTTCGGATAAAATCTGATTACTGTTATCTCATTAGAGCACGTACCTCAGCTGCACATTAAGATTTTTGCGTGTCTGTGGCCTTGATTGCTACTGTACGGTTATTTCATTAGATCCAGCTCAAGTTATGAGTCTGTCACAAGACAAGCAAAAACAAAAATATGGTCCAGCTGACAAGAACGGCCTATGTTGCAATCTTCCGAGAAAAACACATTAAAGATGTCCAAATGTTACGAAATCATTTTTTTCCCCTTTGTTCTTCCCTTGGATTGGATTTGGTCAGAGTTGTTTTTGGAGTACAAATTGACCTTTGACTGAACATTCCAGCAGCTGTGAGTGAAAACAAGTTGGGCTGATATACCGGTTTAGTGGCTGAGGAGCTTCTGAAGGTACGAATTGTGTAAATACAGTGAAAGTGTTATATAACACAGGTTCTACACAGGACACGGGAGAAAGCGTGTTGTTGGACAAAAACATGCCAAGCGTGCGTGATGGGAAGTAGCCGAGTCGGCACATATTAATAATTGTATGACTTTGTGGGGCAAAATAAACCCTGAGGTAATCAAAGCTATGTTGTGACATCGGAAAGTATTTTGTGTCCTCTTCTGTAAATGTGGAGGGACATGACTGTAGAATAACATGAAATTGTTCTTTGTTTGAATGTGTACATATGTGTAGTCTGCTGTGATGTCATTTTTGGGTCATATCTAAAAATGATGGCAGAGGCAATTCCACAAACTTCCATAGCTCACACACGTAGCCTGCAGTGAGGGACAATGATGTACGTGACCATCTCTAAGGACTACAAGGTGCCCCAACACCATCAGATAGAGTTTCCCATCATGCACTGTGGCATGTGGGAGTTGAGGAAATGAGTTCTGCAGTCGCCCGCTGCTCAGCAGGACACGATGCTGGCAACATTTCCTCTCTCCACCTCCGCCCTCAGACCAGCACGACTCTAATCAACATCAACGGAGACCGTTCAGCGCTCCACCGGTGACTAACCACGCCGCTCGCCATAACACATCACCAAAGGGTAAAAGGGGTCATTCCTGTTGGTCACATCAGCCAAAGCTGCCTCATTACAGGGGCAGGAGAGGGGGTTAAAAAAGCTTCCTGCACGAACATGGACCACTCCAAGGATAATTCAATCACAAGGCCAATATGTGAAGTGTTGCATAAGTGTATCGCTGTGCTGTCCCTATGTACATAATGAGGTGCTGGGGAAGACTTATATTCTATCTGACAGGGACGTTATGGTGTGAGAGCTCTCAGGAGGCGAAGGTGAGAGGAGAAGGGGCCGAGAGTAAGTCAGACCGGGATGAATTGGAGAGACAGGGACATCGTTGTCTTCAAACTCACAGAGGCTTCCGCCAAACGAGTGTGTCCGCTCTGGACCGACGGAGGACAGAGAACATTGAATTTCGTTGGAGAGATAACTGTTCAACCTGCAGACGATGGTATCGCCCAAACAAATATTTACACGTGACTCTCGTGTATCCGGTAAGAGCAGATCAATCAATATTTGCTCTTGAGTGAAACGCAAACTTCTTAAGTCCCTCACTGCCAGCAATAACAGGGTGATAGGAGGAGAAAAAAACACAGCTCTGCCTCGGTGTGGAACTTTATCAAGCTCCGTTGGTTCAAAGTAGCAGAACATTCCATTAGAGATCCTCCACCACTGTTCCTCTGCACACGGTGGAAATACAAACTTAACCACTGTGTGAGTGAAGACGAGTGGAAACACACACTCGCACGCACGACATTCAAGCAAGCCTGGGCAAAATGAAATGAAAAGTTGGCGTAATTATTGATTTACAAGCTTTAATCACACACATCTGGCCTCATATTGACCTGTGTGACTCCATCAGGCTTATGAATGTCTTGATAACAATATGCTATCGATTTCTCGGCCCGCCGCGTAATATGTATGCACGGGGCCGAACTTGCACGGTGCATAATCACACTTTGTGGTCACATCCCTCTAAACTGCGGGGACTTGACCCTATGCCTCGCTGGCTTGCGTTGAATCTATCAAAATGCTGAGGCTAAAACGCAGCCAGCTGCTGTCAGGGATATCAAAAGCCAAAGAGGATGAGGTCATAGTGAAATTGTGCTACATTAGTTATTTCCATCTCGGCTGTTTCCATCCCTGCGACTGTGTGCGGCAGCAAAAATGAAATAGATCCAAATGCTTATGTCATGTCGTTGGGATGAGAAATAAAATCAGTGGAATTCACATGAGCAAAAAAAAAGAAAAAAAAAAGAAATCCTGGTTGGTTTGGAAGATGATGTAAATGGCACAGAGTGTAAACTGTAAATGACGTGCAAATAGACTCAAATATTCAATTTCTTACAATGTTCTCCTCTCAAACTCTGACGTAAACACCCGGGGGTCCATCTTTAAAATTCACGCAAAATTCCCAAAGATTTCAAACATATCAGGATGCACACTTGGGAAATCTACACAAAATGATACTCAACACAGCGAGAATAAAGAATTAATAAGGGAAATTAAAAATGTTATTGTTTGAAGTATAAGGATTGAAGACCTTAAGGGATTTTTTTCTATTATAACTTCTCGAGAAACAAGGAGATTTTTTATGGGCTTTTCTAAGTGGTATACTGAATTATTAATCTGTTACTTGTGCAAATAGGCCCATTAAATACATCCCTGAATCCCTCAGTTTACAACCCTGAGCTGTTTGTCTTAAATGGATTAATAGTTAAATAGAGTCCCCTCTTCATCCTAATCATATTCTGTGATGGTCCAGTCTATTCTGTGATGGTTCAGTCTATTCTGTGATGGTCCAGTCTATTCTGTGATGGTTCAGTCTATTCTGTGATGGTCCAGTCTATTCTGTGATGGTCCAGTCTATTCTGTGATGGTCCAGCCTATTCTTTGATGGTTCAGTCTATTCTGTGATGGTCCAGTCTATTCTGTGATGGTCCAGTCTATTCTGTGATGGTCCAGCCTATTCTATGATGGTCCAGTCTATTCTTTGACGGTTCAGTCTATTCTATGATGGTCCAGTCTATTCTGTGATGGTCCAGTCTATTCTGTGATGGTCCAGTCTATTCTATGATGATTCAGTCTCCACAGACCTGGAGCAGGATGGTGCGTCACCTGGCATAGTGGTCGACCATCTCGTGCCATGCAGATAAGCAACCAGGCATTCCATATGTCTCCTATACATGACATGACAGTGGAGGAGAGGGTACGCTTGCTCTCCTCTCATGCTCAAATGGCCTCCAGCGGGAGTTGTGGATGAGTGGGATGGGATTGAGAGATAGGAGAGGTATCGGCTCTTCTGGATACAGCTCCACGCTCCACGCTCCGCTGAGTGATTTCTCTTTGCCATTTGCCCTGATTTCTGTTCTCTTTTTGTTGGCAGGCATGCAGAAATGTGGGGAGTATGCAGGTGAACGTGCTCGCCAGATAAGTATGGCGTTCAGTCCTTCACTGATCTAATTTTAGGACACATCACCCCCTCCCCTCCTTCCCTCCATCGCACCGTGTTTGTTTTCTACAAGATTTGTGTCAAATAGCGAGGTGAGGGCGAGAGAGAGACGATGGATATGAGGTAATCCTCTTTTTGTGTTTTTTGGATGCAAGTATAAACATAATCCAGCGACACTGAATCACCACATTTCTTTTATAGTGCCACAGATAGCATCAAGGTCTTAACTGCTTTTTTTTGGACGGCCGCGTGCTGGTGAGGGCTTTCAGATTGCTCTTCTATCAGCTTCATTATGATGACCGCTTTGCCCTTTGAGTGTAATG
>OMNV01009400.1:44474-70833 GCA_900303265.1 Brotula barbata
ACACAAACACATGGCGGGCAGAGTGATGCTACTCGCGCATCGTTAGTTCCCATCATTACATCCGCAGCTCAAACAAACAAATTGCATAACAAAAACACAAATGCATTAAAAAAAAAAACAACAACCCACAGCTGCGATTTGAACCAGTTAATGATAAAATGACACAAGGATGATGCTGAGACAGGAAGATTGTGTGTTTATCGTCGTGGAGACAGCTCAGCGTGTTATTTCAGAGAGAATGTGCAAAGTACTGTAAAGGAACTCGCCAGTGAAGTTATGTGTGTGTGTGTGTGTGTACAGTCGAGTGAGGGTACAGAAGTATAAAACCTGCATGCCTCCCTGGGACTCAGTGGCGTTCCTGAGCTTTTTAGCGTCTGAGTAAGACGCCTGTTCAACTTCTACATGCACGAACAGGTTCAGACGTCTTCTACTGTACATCCATGCAAGCATCATTACTCCTACGGTCGTATATCAGCCTTTACTGCCTCCTCTCCCTCCTGTGTACATACGTGGCAGCTGGGCTTCTTGTACTAGAAGGAATCATCTAAGAAGTCACCTTGTACACACTCGCACACAGACAATGGAGAGGACGTGGAGCCTGAGTCCACGGTTCGAACGGGGATGGAACAGACCGCGTGAGTGTGTCAAGTGTGATCCATCTGGAGAGGCACAGCGTGAACATTTTGGGATTGTTGCATCCTCCAATAGAGGTTGAGCACTGAGGAGGAGGAGGAAGAGGAGGAGGAGGAGGAGGTGAAGGATCCTCTGAGATCCCTCTCAATCCCCTCTTTTTCTCTCCCTGACATCAACACCTGCATTCTGTCCACAGTCTCCGTCCTCTCTCTCCCTCATCCACCACTGATTCCTGCCCACTGTACCGACGGAGGATCCACCACCACCAGCCTGGTCTTTATCTGCCCCTTCTCCCTCCTCCTCTTACCCAACTCTCCTCACCGTGGAGAGAGGAAACCGGGCTCTGGAGGGATAAATCATTGTTAGAGGAGACAACAAACCCCATCAGTCATTCCCCTTACCTTACCTTTCCGTCCAGCGACGAGGAGAGCCGCTCTCCTCCGGGAAGGATTGCGCACATACACACTGGCACCACGCTATTAGACGCTCACATGCGCACACGTTTGCGGGCGCGCAGACATTGTACGCTTTCGACGGGGAGTTGGAGGAGGTGGATGTGGAGGAGGAGGAGGTGGTGGTGGTGGTGGTGGTGGTGGTGCTGCTGCTGCTTGGCTCTCAAGCGGCCGCACACTGCAGGCTGCCGCTTGCCTGGGAAAGCCTGATGCGTCCCTCCCTCCAGGCAGAAGCGCACACTGCCATCTCAAAGGCGCTTTGTTGGGGCCGATTCATCCCCGGGTCCGCGGCTGAGTGCTGGTCCACGTACCGAGCGCACAATGGAGGGACAAAGCCGGAAAGAGGAAAGGCAACATCCAGGAGGAGAGAATATCACGGCCCCATACAGCTCCTTTCATCCCCCTCTCTCTCTCTCTCTCTCTATCTGAGTGTGTGTGTCGTTCTCTCGCTCGCTCTCTCTCTCACTCACTCACTCACACACACACACACATCCTCCCTCCACCCCCCTCTCTTTCTCTTTATCACTTCCCTCCTTCTCTGCTTCCTCCCTCTGCCTCATTGAGCTGCCTGTGCAGTAGAATTGATAGCAGTGTGTGTGTGTGTGTAGGTGTGTGTTTATGTGTTTATTGGCGGGTTTCCGGTGACTGTAAGTAGAGATCTCTTGCCCACATCACCTGGGATACCTTTCATCCCTCTGCCCGCCCTCTCCACGTGATGGAGTGATAGGAGAATGAGTGCATACCTCCACCAAGGCCGGACACCGCTACAATTATGGCTCTGTCCCTCAATTACAAAATGTAACAGTTTATTGGCTTGGTCAGGGTTTTAAACCTGTGTTCGGCCCCCCCCAGTGGTCCGTATGTGGTGTTGCAGGTGGTCCATGACAATGACTTTTGAATTTAGGATTTTTATTTGTTTGAGAACGATCAGATCCATCTAATCCCTCTGTAGCCCACATCAGTGGTCCCCAGGTCGCGTCTGAGTCAGGAAGGAGGTCCATGCACCAAAATAGAGATGAAAACCGCTGGACTAGACCACGATCACAGCTCCTGGTGCTGACAACACAACAATGTTTTTATTGTACCATTTGTGGTTCCAAAGTTCACCGTTTATGTTATGATGTTTCTTTACATAAGTAGAGAGCACATGTTCACCAAGTTTTGTTACAATAAACTCATTCATTCATGACATGTGACTGACAATTACAGAAAAACTGTCAGAAATATTAAAAACACCAAATGTTGTAACCCTTGTCCAGCGTTATATATGGACAATCTATGTGTAAAAGCTTGTGACAACTGCCTCAAAATTGTTGGGGGAGAAAAAAAAAACAATCCCTACCACAACCTCAAGGAATGCAGGGACATAAAAATTTAGATTCTATGACTTATAATCAAAAGTAATGGGGCAAAGCGTAAAAGGCTGACTGGTGTCGAAATCCAATGAGTCACCGAGCTTCATGAAAATGGGTGACAACATATCCTCCTTGGTGGAGGTAACCATGGCAGGGTGCGGTGAAGCAGATGGCAGCCAGTTGGGGTCGCAGTGCCGGATCTTTTTTTTTTGTAGTGCACAAAATCGTCAACCTCGGTCTCTTTGACGACAATTGTGATCCAAATCCTTGGGGACGAGGACACGCGGAACACTCGGCATCCCATTACACGAGTGAAACATCCCCTTCCCTTTTTACCACAATCATTTCCTGAATAATCTCGACAGCACACACACACACACACAAAGAAGGAAAATATATTAGGGTCAAGTCATGTGGAAGCTGCTGGCAAAGTGAACCAGAAGTGGGGCATGTGAGACGCTTGCAAGGGCCCTACGTATAACAGGCTTAAATAATGATGTTGTGTCGAATAAACTCAAGTGGAAAAGGCCTTGACTGAATCAATCTGCATAACAATGACAGAGATCCGCCAGTTGGAGGCACTGAAGACGTGACCCCCGTCTCTCTCCTTTATTCTTGTCAGCTTTATTGTCACTTTGACTGCTGCCACACACTTACTGTATTCATTTGAATTTAGTGCTAAATACAGCAGTAAATTTACTTATAATAGGTGCCTTGGTATGGTTATCATTCAAAATAGCATTTACGTTTGCTCCTATCTGTGCTTGGCCAGTTAGGATAGAGTTTATTTTTGAGAAACGTGTCATACGGTTGACATTCTGTACCAAAGTGTGTCACCAAGAGTGTCCCAGTGGAAGCTCGGGCATTATAATGATAACAGAAACTTTTTCCAGAGTGGCGATCCTGCTGAAAAAAATGTGGAGAAAAGACATGTGGTGTAAAAAGGACTTACACTGACAATGGTATGCCTAAACCTCAGGGTCATGAAAATGAAAGCCCGGGGGCTGCAGGAGTGATGCGGCTTAATTGTTTTGCATTTCAATTCATTCCATTGTTTAGGATGAATCTGTAATGATTACTCCAGGGGTTACTAGGGATCAACCTACGGACTAAACTCTAAATCCAACATGACATTTCAGTTGACCTGGCAATCCATTTTCATTCTGCTAGGGTGAGATCACTGCAGAGGAAATCAAGTAATCACATGTGGCATTTCCCCAGAAGAACACCGGCACGGAGGTATACAACAACTGGCACTCACGAGAATGCATCACTGACCTTAACTGACTTCAGATGGAAGGTAAAGGCTTGAGTAGAGAACCTCAGGTTACAGACCACACAAATAGTTTCAGCGGCGACTGTAAAATGTGGCCAAAATTGCCTGAGTGTATTTGTCTATCAAAGTAAGAGTGCTGGATAAAAGCTCTCCTCTGAGCGATTCACCACAGCACATTAAGGAAAGGTACAGTAGCTCTCTTGACCCATCTTTCCACTGCAGTGTAAGAGAAAGCTATGGATTTTCTGTCTGAAGCGCTATCAGAGTCATTTGCTCCTTGCTTTCATGGGATGAGCTTTTAATAAGTCCTGCCAAATAGAAAGCCATCGAAGATACATTATGACGTGGTTATCCTGTGTTATTACTGCCGCCAAGGAGATTATGTTTTCTGTCATATTTGTCAGTTTGTTTGTCTCTCTGGCAGTAAGATTTACCAAAATGTAACAGATGGATTTCAATGAAACTTGGTGCACAGGTAGAGCATGATCCAGGGAAGAAGCTACTTAATGTTAGTACCACTTGGCCTGATGGTGGAGCCAAGAGTCATAGAATCGAAATGACTCTCCCCTGGATTTCTTGTGTCTCTGGCAACTTGAATGTCTGGTTTAGCCATGTTCTATGAGATTAAAGCTTGTTCGTCCATGAATGCAGCAGTATCGTGCTCTATAGTACACCAGTGTAATGTGGTCTCTTGGGATTAACTAGGCTGCTCTATCCGCATCGGCAATGGGTGGATTTCACTTGCTAATGAGTCAACCACTTCCAGCCATTCATCAAAGTCTGCTCTACAAGCTGTGTGTGTGAAGTGGATCCCATCATCACAGAAGATTAGATTTACTCCCACTATAGTCAGTGGGGTTATGAGAAACCACTCGCGGACAATAATTAACATTTGACCGGTTGGACACGTGATTTGCTCATAAATGTCTCAAGCTTCTTGGTTTGTTGCTGACGTCCACAACAATACCCTGCAGTGAGAGTTGAATGAAGTCATTTCAATAGAACAAGGAGAAATAATGATAACATTTATGAGCAGCTCAGTAGAGATTGTTTCCACTCATTCCAATCTACCAATGTTTTCCTGTGAATTGCAGAACTAAACGATTCTTGCACTCCATTAGTAAACTAAACACCATTACCTGCACACCATCCGCGATTTCCCGTTCATGCCCTCTGCTGACAGTGCAGTGCTGCAAAACCCTTTGGTCATAAAAACAAATAACAATCCTTCTTGTAATCACCCAGACATTTTAACAGGTTTATTGAACGTCAGTGACACATGAGCCACAGGGGAGATTTCACCTACAGTGAAACATAAGCCCTGCTGAATCACCTCAAAAACTCTCCCCGCACCGCACTGATGTTCTGCAGTAATATTTATAAGAAATCGAAAACAGCTTCAGCATGCAAAAATGCTATTTATAGTAACCACATAACAAAGAACAAAAGATTAGTAAAGTCAGAATGAAAAATGAAATACGGCTAGTAAGAGTGTTTGCAGAAAAAACAAACAAATGTTAACGTCATTCAGGATTATGCAGTATACAGTGTATACAATCTACCTTAAGACAGCATTTATTTATGTCTAATGGCAATTTGTGATGCTGTCTTTGAGGTGTTGGTGAGGTTTCTGTTATGTTGTCTACACCCTCTATATTAATCAAAAACTAATTCAACACAGCTAGCATGTCTTCAGTTTGAGTGGTTCCTAAAATGGCCTTACCATGCTTTGGTAGAATATAGAATATTTACAGTCTGATATGCTTCATGAGCAAAATACATTATAGTAATAGTTATATAGCAAGTACACAATACTTGGGGATATGATTGATTTAAAAAATGAAAATAAGTGGATATTTTTAGTAGAAGAACATTAGTCTGTAGCAGCAGCATCTGCCTGGTCTTTTTGGTTTTTGACCTCTGATTCCTTTGCCATCTTTTGGCGATAGCGCTCAGCACGCAGTTCCTCAAAGCAGAGTTCAGTTGCGCCAATGAACAGGAGCTCTTTGCAGTACATACTCAGCTCCTGAGCTTTTCGTGTCTCTGCCTCCTGCTGTTGCAGTTGATGCTCCTGGAGCCTCTTTAAAGGGGTTTCGTCTCTGCAGGGTTTGCGTGCCGATAAAACTGTGTTCACAGCAGGGTTAATCTTGCATGGAGTCCTGAGAGAAGGAAACAAGTTACTAAAGTACATAAGTTGGTCTGTTAGTTTTAAGTCTGTACGTTGTCAGTCTCTATCAGAATTTCTAAAGCCCAGAAGCATTTATTTTGAAACGTCATCAAACCTTCTCATCAGATTAGATTGCCATTATTACATTCTCTGATACTCACATTGCTGGAGGCTGGTCTGACTCCTCAACAAACGGTTGGAAGGCGGGTTTCGGAGGGGGTGGAGCCATAACTGTGTGACCAAATTTTGACTTCTGGGGCATCTATGATTAATACACACATAGAAAACACTTATAAACTCACTTAAGTGGCTTACAATACTCACATTTTAGGATTGTATGACATATAAGTGATTCTGTAATACCTTCACATCACACCATTTTTCAGGCATCTGCTCATTCTCCTTTGCTTTTGCAGTGGGCGGGGCGACCCAAGACTCTAATTTAGGCTCTGAAGCACCTGAACTGTGAGCTTTGTTCTCGTCAAAGATCATGAAATTTTTGTTTGTGGAATTGCCAAGAGCAGGAGCACCTTGTGACTGCAGTCCTCCAGAAATACCTGTACAAAAATCCACTTCGCCTTAATATCAAACTGCTTTTCCAAGATCATAATTCATGTGTGCTGGATGAATAGTGACATCTGCTGAAAAGTTAGATATAATTTGGATATGTATGTGCTGAGCTTACCTTTGATTGCAGGTCCAACTCTGTTGACAGGTGCAATGGCTTTTTTCTTCCCCCTATGTTTGAGGTCAACTAAAGAAATTCTCAAGGGCTCTTGTACCTCCTCATCACTGTCCATCTCCATCACTCTCATCACCACCTGCCTGGACACACGAGCCTGCAGAGCCCTAAGAATAAGAATGCAAAGTTAAGACTCCTGCGTAAGGAAATACTGTGTGCGGTTATCTACAAACAATGGTTGGATACATACTTGTGAAACTGCAAGAGTTTATCGTGTGGCTCAGCACACTTTTTGAAGCCCTCCTGGAACACTATGTCTGCTTTGCGTGTGTTTCCCTGCTTCTCATACTCCTCGGACCAGGCAATGTAGAAGGAAGCCTGCGTTACTCCAATTCCCTGGGCTTCCATGTACCTGTAAATGTCCAAGGGCTCCGGGCTGTTCTCTGTCTAATTAAACATACACATGTGGTTTTAAAATAATCATGTAATAATCATGCGAATGTATGTGTCAAAACATCAGAAAAATCTAGAGACTAAAATAAATGTCATACAAATTTGATCCAGAGGTCAATATAACGAGGGTCATTGTGATATTTCTTTTCTTCTGTGAATCTGGTCACAGCCCGTTCCAGTAACGTGGCATGGTTGCTTTCCTTTCCTCCCCGAGGAAATGTTTGCTCTGTCCACTTTATATACCTGTTGAATACCAAACCGTCAGTGCATTAAACAATATATTAACCACTAAACTACTGGTATTATAATTTAGCAATAGATACTATATCAAATAAATAACAGCTCATATCTCACTTACCGGTCCCACACATCAAGTGGATCATCTCCATCATACATTCGCAGTTCATACTCAAATGCCCTGTGAAAACATAGTAAAAAACATCCAAAACTATATGAAAACAATAGGAAAAGGCTTTAAACAGTAATTGACACTTAATTCATTTGTCAGACCAGTGTACAAAAAGTATGTTCATACTGTCTCTCTTGGTCAATGGCTGAGCTTAGGCCTTCCTGTTCTTGACTGAGTGCCTGGTGCAAGGCCGATATGTCTCGGCCACGTCTCAGTGGTTGGATGTTTTCTTTGCTTAGCTCCCATTCTGCATCTCCTCCTTCTGCCATTGTGGAGAATACCACAACTAGATAACAACACAGAATTAAAAATTTTGGATAAATTAATTTGGCCATTAATAATAGAGAATACCACAAAGAAAAGCAATAAAAACCTGTTGATTTTTTCAAAACCAGAATTAATATAGAAATTACAATTAGAAAAAAACATTTAATAACTCTTATTAATTTAGGTCATGGTATTTTCCTTAAAATTCTCTTTGTTCCAGGTGCATTGAATATAATCTTACACAGATTCACAGAGTGCATCCTGATTTGCCATCATTGGAAACTTTCTGCATTTCACTGGAAATAAAAGTAAAATTAAATCTTTATGACGACGGACACATTGGTGGTTACGTGAGAGTTCAAGATGTTTACCTACTTCCTAATCTAAATGTACTGCATGATATGAGCCATATGAACATGGGACGTTGTTCAGTTAGCTATGGAAACCAGCTAATAATAATTATATGTAGCCTTTTCAACCTAAGGTGAAGTGTAGTAGTGTAGTAACTGTGGACGCCACTACTAGCTTATTAACATGAAGTAACGCAGTCGGTATCTGACATTAGCGAGCTAGCAAGGCGAGTAGCCAAACAACATTAACGTGTCTAGAATATTATAAAAATTCACCAGCTACGCTTTAAAAACAATCAGACGAACTATAAAACTATTATTTCTCATTACTCTTACATTTTCTCCGGTTCTTTCCCAACGGTTTACAGCTAAAGATGCTAACAGAAACTCGGTTCAGCCACTGATGGTCACAACAGTGTTTTGAAAGATGGCCGCGAGAAAATTTGGAGCACAATGATTGGAGGATTTTAAACCGGAAGACGTAACGTGACATCACTCCATTTTCCCGGGATACTTCCTGTTATGATTTAGCGTAATCCTGAAAGCCTGACATTAGTTAGCAAGTTAGCATCGAAAATCTGTCAGTACTTTCTATCATTTTCGAAACTAGACTTTGAAGCAGCAGAAGGATCGCTGGCTGTCACATGACTTGACGCGTGCTCAGACATGGACAGCCGCTGTTTCTGTTGTGCCACGAAGTTCGGTCTCTTCAAGAAGGAGGTAAGGTCTTCATGGCTAACGTTACTCATGTACGAGCTATATGAACGCTTCTAAATTTGATGACCGCTTTAATTTGTCTTTGGCCGTCCTCCCAGCTGGGCTGTAAGAATTGCGGCCGCTCCTTCTGCTCCAGCTGCCTGAATTTCAGTGCTGTGGTGCCTCGCTGTGGTAACACCCAGCAGAAAGTCTGCAAGCAGTGCCATGGTAATCTGACCAGGTGAGGCTCAGCCACAGTCCAACCATAAAAACTGTAAATCTCATCATTATTCTGCATTAACGCATTTTTGTGCATGAACCGACAGATTCACAGGTAGTGGGATTATGTGGATAATTTGCACAGCATGCGAACGGACACAAACATACATTAGGAGATTGCTTTGCTGCATTTTATTACCACACACATCCACCCACGTCCTCTCACTCTCTCACTTAGCTTTCTATCTTTTCATGGACTCCATGATTTTTTGATTCTGATGTTGATCAAAAAATCATCACTCTGTGGCCTTGACATCAAATTCCGGACCAGCATTCACGTGTAATTATTAATGAGTCCTGTTTATTTTGTCCTCTCTCTGTCTCCGTCTCTCTCTCTCTTTTAGTCTTTGTTTTGCTGTATCTCTCTCTCTTTCTCTTTGTGTTTCTTTCTTTTTGACCACATCTCTGGCCTTTTTATTTTACTGATCACAATTCAAGTGTTGTATTTATGTTATTCTATTGTATTGTTGGCCGTCTTCATGTAATTAATTATTTTCTCACATTTTTTTCCTTTTTTTCCTGTTTATCCTTATTCTCAATTTCAGTGGGCAATCTACAACCAATAGTGCCAAATGGTCCCCTCCTGAAAATTATAAAAAGTGAGTCAGTGAGCAACTTCTTTTTGGTAATGTCACAGAAATGGTAACTGTTAGAAATGAAGCTGTGGTGTGTGTGTCATTCATGTTATGTAAGGTGTGCTTTGTTTGCTTGACTCAAACATGGTCTCAGTATCTTATTTCATTTTTCAGTGCGTAGAAACATTTTAAAATTCCACCATGAAATTTTATGTTTTATTTTGTTTTTATTGTTTTGTTTTTTTTAATTCATGGAAATTAACAGTTCTAAAACTGTATGAATCCTGTACCTGCAGACGTGTTGCGGCACTTGAGGCCAAACAGCAAGGACAGTCAACACATCCGGTTCCACATGGAAGCAGTGGCAACGCTAAGACAGGCATTCCTCTAACCAAAGGCCTGAGTAAGGAAGATCAGGCTATTTCTGAAAGGCTTCAGCGATTGAAAGACGATACAAAGAAGGGTAATAAATCTATATTATTGTATTTTGACACAAACACAAATATTAATATGGCTCTACCTTGCTGATGTCATCATAAACTGTTCACTACTTCTTCAGATTCCATCCCATCCGAGAAGGAGATTGAGTCCCGTCTTGCTGCTCTAAAAGCGCCCAGTCACCCAGTGCCGCCTGCTCGTGAAATGGAGGACCGTCTTGCTGCTCTACAAGGCCGAAATCCACCTTCTCAAGCGCCCCCACCTGTGAGTCGAGCTCTCTGCACTATCTTTGGCCTTACAGTATTGTTTGGTCACAGTTTGGGGCGGCACAGTGGGGTGATGTTTAGCACTGTTGCTATACGCTATTTAGAGGGAGCTATATGCTACTTTGTTGTAGTTATTCTCATCATCCTGTATCTTGACAATGTTATCTGCTGGTCTGGACAGGTGCACCAACCTCCAGATAACAGGACTCAGACTGAACAAGTTAATGATCTGATGACTCAGATGACAGATGAAATTTACATAGATGACCAACAATCAACCCCTGAATATGGTAAGACTTTACTCTTGTTGATACACCCACACTTAATTATTATTAGTGATGCTTGACTTTGATGTTAAAACTCACTCTTTCAACTGCTTTGGGAGTCTGTCAAATATGCTTTATAAGATATAAATACCCACAATTTGATTCATAGGACTGGATGGTCCTATGAATGATCTCAACAAGGCAGAGGAAGGCATTTCAAACAATTTGGAAGATGGCAATGATGAGGTTAAGCAGCTGGAGGCCGAGAAGAGCCGCGTGCTAGAGGAGGCCATGGAAGAGCTGAAGAAGGAGCGCCACTCCAAGGATGAAATCCTCCATATGGCAAAGAGGCTGGCACAGCTGAAAGGGCATGACCCAGACAAAGGTACGTCACACTTCAGTTACTCTGAAAGTTCCCGTGATACAATGTGACTTAGCATTTTCCTTTGTTTACTCTGTGTCCATTCATTGATTTTGCATACTGAGCTTACCTGTGATCCAAGTCGTAACAACAGAATGTCTCCAAATGTGATGAGACACGAGAGCACGAAATTCTTCGCTTTAAAATGTTTGCCCTTGTGTGTAAAAGTGACAACATCTGTTTTCTTTTTGTCATCCATAATCTCAACATTGATGAATTTGTTTTGTCACTTATAGTAACTATGGAGGATTTGCAGTCTCCAGACAGCGATGAAGAGAATGAAGAAGAAGCTGTGAGGAGAGTGCTACAACAGGTTTGGATCTAAAGGCAAAATGAAGAACACACAATTTCAGAGCCAATATACTGCTGCACGTTAGATATGCTATCATGGGAAAATCTGGTTTGGATTGTGTTTTTTCAGGTTGACACACTCTTGAAAATTGCTGCGCGCTAAATAAGGCTAATCATGGCAACCACAAGGGGCTGCTATTTTGCCATTGTACTCATTGTTGTGCTGTGAAGTCCAGGCATGTTTGTCAAGGTCCTGTGTTTCTGATTTATATTTCAGCTATCAGAAGAGGCTGCACTGGATGAGGCCAGTGGCTACAACATACCAGTGGAGCACAGTGCACCGAGGAACACAGAAAAGAGAGTAACCAAGAAGAAATCGGTACTAAATAACAACCAAAGCACAAATTCAGATTTTATTCTTCTACAGACAAAAAAATTTAATCCCTCTGTTGATCATATGCGTTTTTTAAAGAAACCGGTCCCATCAGTCAAGTGTAGAGTCCCATTGGCTGCTGCAGAAGCTCAGCAGTCGGACAGCGATGAGGATGAGCTTCCATGGTGCTGTATCTGTAACCAAGACGCCAGTCTTCGCTGTCACACCTGTGATGGAGACCTTTACTGCAACCGCTGCTTCAGGTGCAATTGCATGCATTCTTTCTGAATCAGTATAGAGTTCAGTTTCTCCTCCATTAAAGATTTACATAAGAAAGCTGCCTGTGATTTGGAATGCATACCATGACCTAGTTATATTACGGGCATAGCTGTCATCCTGTTAAGCAGCAAGAATATAAAGTATTTAGTGTGATGAATTATCAATCCACTTTCCATTATATCCACAGGGAAGGCCATGATAAATATGACAGGATGGAGCATCACACTAGCAACTACACTGCACCGAAAAAGAAGAGGAAAAAATGAAGAGACCGCTACCAGCATCGACATTGTCAGGTTCTTCTCATCATCGACTTCTGCTTTAGCATAAAGTGACCTCTTGTTGAAAATGGTGAAACAAGAGTGAAACATAATAATCATCTACGACATGTTATATGAACCACATCTCTAATTACAGTCCTTTAACAAACGTTAATCTAAAGCAAGGGGTAACACAAACGAGCATTGCACAAACAAAAGGTTCTAATGTTAATGTAACGCAATATGAACATGAATAAAAATCAATAGACCTTTTTTTTCATGGATGCATGTAAATAGAGGTAGGACTTGCACTAGCTGCTGGACAGTTATGGTACTGCGCTGCTAGAGAACATTGAGTAAAGTGTCCTACATCAGCAACAATGTCGCACCTTAGACATGCTTGGCACTCTCACAATTTTAGAACTTCAGATTTAAATAAGACACACACAAGCACATCATGAGCTTATCTGGCATGATGAATAGTTCCAGACAACTGTCACCTCTGTGTTAGAGAAGAGGAGATGGATGAATATAAATGAATGACTGCAGGCTTTGTTCTATTTTGGTTGTTAGTACAGGACCTATTGTAGAGAGTTTGACATAAGCATCGCCAGGTAATTGCCCTTGTGTGTCATTTTATTAAAAAAAGAAGTCATTACCATTATCTGTATTGAAGTTGAAAATCTGATATTTCTTCTTCATATTTTCAAGCCTCTCTTTAATGGCTGATAGAATATTGCTGTCTGGCAGGCCTTCTCAGAAGTGAAGTCTACAGTATGGATGACCTCTGTGTCACACAACCATAAGTGGAAATGGGAGCGAACCAAGCAAATTACTGTAATGGAGCCTTTAGCTAAAAGACATCATGTGCACGACAGACAGAGGGCCAGAGTGCAGTTTCATCAGGGTGCATTACTGTCTCACAAACTGGGGAGAAACCATAATTACACTGTCCTCCAGGGGTTTCCTCCATTAAGGCTTGTATGGAGGCCGTAACTGTGTTTGCCAAGTCTGTCCATATCATACACGGACCACATACAGGAAATGGGTGAGGATAATGGATGCATACTTAATGGACCTTCCTGTTGCTGATTTCACTGTGTTTACTCTTAGCCTTGACATGTCAACGTCTCCATCACTCTCTTGAAAAATTAACACCAGAAAACAGAATGTTGCATCCTGGGAGTTAAATTCTAATTGTTGTCCTGTAACAAGAGCTTGCGGTTGTCTCTGGGCAGTAGGACATACTGTACCATATTGTTGACTTCCAGGCTGTTCTTTGTAGTCATCCCTTAAAGGCAGTGATGATATGACGGATACTGTTGTGATTCACTTGAACTTAGATGTAACCCTTCTGATAATGCATTCACAGCCTTGTCTTGAAAATGTTCAGCTTTATTTTGACATACAACACTGTTATCGGAACAAAAAAATATTTATGTACATAAATAGGCAACCGAAAATATACAGTCTTACACAAAAAAAAACAGTCCATCCGAGTAGTAGTCAGTACATCTTCATCACAGGTTGAGGGGAGGCAAAAGGTTATAGCTGTCCATAAATTAAAGTGAAATAAAAAAAATCCCATTCAAAACTCAACTGCTCTGGTATTATTGACTGTTGTTGAACCACAAAGGTGGTAGAGGGTAAGAGGGTTCCACTGACATTTGTATCGCACATACAGACATCCAAAACAGTTAATGCATGGGAGGTGAGGAAATAAGAGGATCCACATTTCCTCCTTTCTTAATTAGACCTATCATTATTTCTTCAAGGGTCCTGACATTTTGCGTAGGCCCTTTATCCTGTACAGCAGCCCATTGATAAAATCCTACAGAGAAGATGGAGGAAATGTTTTTGCACTCAAAGGTAACAACAGAAACTTAGAAGATTTTGTTGGACGTTGTTCATGTCTCACCTCTTTTGGCTTGCCACATTCCTGCAACAACTCCTAACAACAGAGAAGGAACAAAAAGTCTCATTAACAACAGAGGACATTACTCTTTCACTTCAACGCTGGATTCCAAAGGTGCTTGTTAAACTATACGCTATAAAGTACTTAGTTGTACTCGGGTGTCAAGTAGAAACAAGGTGGTATTTGAAATATTCATAATTCTTTGGCCTGCAAAAGAGACTTATGTGGTCTACAACAGTATTTTTGGGAGCCAGCTTCATGTAGCAAGTGATAATAAATAACCAAAAATGTGATCTTTAGTATAAGTTATAGACACAATATATACAATTAATCAGAATAAGATTACCTGCAGCCGACCTCTCTGCCCTTCATCCGTCAGCTCCAGGAGTTCATCTATGTCAATCTCTAACTCTGGGATCTCCTCCTCCTGTAAAAGACAGACAGACATGAAAGTTGGAGACAGCGTCCTTCCAAAACTGTACACACACACACCCACCTCTTTGCTAGACTGGTAGTCAAGTTTTAAATTGGTGATATCTTCATACGTTTTCAAAACTTTGGATTTATAATGATGAAAAATAAGGATGATGTGCTCTCCAGACGGGTAAAGCTTAGGGCGCACCCAGGCATGAAGGCTTTAAGGAGGCCATACATGCCACATGCAACCATTTGATTTCATGGATGGTCTACCCAACTGGCATTTAGCTCAGTCATTACTTGGAGATTATATCCCGTGTAAATAGTTTCCTATGTGAGCTCAAAATCCACGCAAACCTTTTAGTATGAAACAGTAGTGGGAGCCTTAACACTAAAGTTAACTCAACAAAGTAAGACGGATGGGTTCCTGCCATATGGACATATTGTAAAATTGGCACAGAAACCCCTGTTGTACAAGGAAATCATAGCCACCAATCAATTCATATCACAACTTCATAGCTACAACCCTCAGAGGAGAACGAAGAGTGTTCACTAGAGGACTCCTGGTCAGAATCATGGATCAGTGCCATATCCAGAGTCAGCAAGTGTACACTCACATTTGACAAGTGGGACCTCTTTTTAAGAGAAATATTTTCCAGTTGGGGAGTTTTTATAGCGAGGTTGAGGATGGAGCTCGCGCAGCTTTCTGGATGAGAAGAGCACTAATCAATGTGGAAGTGCTGAGTGGCGGAATAGATTGGCCTCCATTCAGAGTCCCCTGTGCCCCCTCTAATTGATACATGTTGCCAGTTACGGTCCTGTGAGATTCTGCTGATGTCTGCAAGTGTCTGCAAGAAGTAGTGCTGCGCACATCTGTGCTGTAGAGGATTGTGTGGTGCAAGTTGTTTTGTGTTAAATGGACGTTAAATGCTTTCCATGGCGGCTCACGGATCATGTATTGCACACATAGCTTTTATTTTCACAGTCATGCATCTTTTTTTCTTTTCTTTTTTACATGGGATAATCACCTTATCGGCCAGTCATTGCAATTCAGCTAAGAAAGCACTACATGATATAATAGTGATGTGTGACTTTGTAACTCAAAAGTTTTGCTGTTTTTACCTCCGTCACAGAGATTCTGCTCTCACCATCGTCTGTTGAGTTCGTCGTTTGTTAGGATTACTCAAAAAGCTATGAACCAATGTTGATGAAAGGAAAGACGGGTCATCGCCCAAGGAAGGACTCATTAAATTTTGTTGTGGATCTGAGTGTGGAGACAGACTTTAAAAAAAAAATAATTCTAAAGACTGAATTAGATGGTTTTTCTCATTACCCTTTTTGGGATCCAGCCAAAGATTTTAATCTCTTAAAGTTGTTATTATTTGTATTGTAGTCTTTGGCTAAACTCAAAAGTGCTTTTGCACTGAATGAAGATTATAACTTTGTTCCTCATTATTGCAATAAACATGGGTGTAAAATCTGAAAGTTTCTGTGCTATGGTGGGTTAAACTTCACAAAATCTGAACTATTCTTTTAACTCTAGTTTCCTCGTCTGATCCATGACTGATCAAGCATTGCGGCATTGAATATTAATAGGACACATTTTCACTGGGCTGAGTTGTATTTATCAGGAAGCTGTAGGGTTTTGTATTATATTGGAAAGTTTGGCTTTTAAGAGTTATATTCATTGTCAGAAGAAAATGGCATTTTAATGGAGTCTATGGGCGGAAAATGTCTCAGACGTTTGAAGCCAGACTAACGTTAAAATGTATTTTGGCAGTAACAGTGAGATGCAAGAATATCAACATTTTTCTCCCAGAAATGCAATTTTCGGTAGTGAGACTCCATCAAGTTATAAGAATCCCAAATTGAGTGTATAATTTGGAATAAGGGTTCTAGTGAGCACTGTGACACAGCCGTTCGTCTCAGGGCTTCATGTTCTGGATTTCACATCCTGGTGATGTCATACTAACAAAGGTTCCGTTCATCCCATTTTCACTGTACTTTTTACCTTATTAACTGTATTGTTTGTGTCCAATCTGTCTTGTGCTGTCTTCTATTCTCCGGTTAAGTTGTTGTAGTTATACAGTACATCAGGCCTACAAGATGCTAAAACAATGAATAAAACATTAAACAACGATGTTGCTGATTTACAACTCAGATTTACAAGTGTGAGGAAGCCATGCCCAGGAAATCTAGCCGTGTTTTACTGATCACAGTTAGATTCTGATTCTTCCTTTTCCTGTCAGGGGCACAAACGCTCTGCAAAGCAAAATATTCATTAAGTTCATTAAGTGAGCCACAATGGGCTAAGATGTCAAATCCCTAAAATCCTGAAATGGCACAATGTGATTTTCTGCGCACGTTAATCTTTTATTAATGCATATCTTCATCATTATCCCAGGTCTGAGTATTTCATTGAACCAGGTAGTCCCTACAAAGGCTTTGTGCTCATTGGCTGTGGATATTTTGAAACATTTGCTGTTCCCCAATTCAAGCGCCGCAGTCTTTGATTTTGAATTTCAGCAACAAATTTTGAGGACAATCCATGTTGCTTTTGTGGGCCCGTTCATCATTGTGTAGAAGTTATATTTGACGGTGCATTTAGGCAGTCCCAGAGGCACCAGCCATAGATAAATACAGTCACTGTGGAAAAAAGTTATAAACTTTATAATTTCTTCTGGCTGTCACAGGGCAATAATACTCTTATAATGTACTTTGCATGGGAGTTGTCTGTGTTTTGAAGTGAAATGTGTGCGACCGTGAACGTGCAACTTCCTGACCTCACCCTCATAGGTTCTGTCCTTCAAAGTTTGCAGCCTCTGAATTGGGATGCAGCGATCAATAACATTCTCTGTACTCTCTGGGTTGTTGCTCATTTTCACTTCACCTCTCTGAGAACTCTTTGATATTTACTTTAGTATTTCCCCAAAGGTGTGAAGTTTGCAGAGATGGCTGCCACTCCAGAGTGAGGCAGCACTCGTATAAATTAGAGATGGAGCTAAATAATTCAGGTGGGGACACAGGGGACTGACGGCAAATGCTTCCACGCGGAAGACTCAGAGAAGCAACAGAGTAACCTTCCCCTGAGCCCATGCAAAATTCATCATGCTGGCCAATGCACATGAGCAAACCATGCCTAAACCCACAGCAGTGGCTAATGCAAATTCAATCAATTCTATCCAAAGTAGAAAGTAAGGCTTTTATTTTCAGATAGCACGGAATAGAAACTATCCCTGAGGACTTTTGACTGTTAGGAAAATTGGAGCACAGAGGAGGAACTTCTTTTAATATACAAGATAACCATGACGGGCAATATCATGATTAAATAAATTCCATTTCCAGTGTTATCTTATCAGCTGTTATCAATCATACTGCTTTAAAACTGTGATCCTATTAAGGATTTCCCCTGTTGTGGGAGCTGTGGGAACACCCACACACATGCACCTTCACTATCTGTGCTGCAAATTATTTATGATAGATTATGTTAGAGCCAAAACAGGAACAGCTACGTTGTTCAGATCTTAATAATTGCACGTTTCTGGGACAAGATCAAAAGAGTGGACAGGAAAAGCCTGAAGATCTGTTTCTGTTATCCACACGTCCTGATTTCGACTAATGTGATTTATTCAGCCCTCAGCTTCACAGGCATATTCCCATATATTACCAGAGGGAGGATAGTGTGGAGGATTAATGTAATCAAGTTAGAGTTGAGACGATGAAAACATTCAGACACCAAGAACAGCACAACCTAAGCACTCATCTGTGAGTTTTTGAATAATAACATACCGATTTATCTCTCATTAACGACCGACTGCCCTAAAAAATGCAGAACATTCCTATTTGAAGATGCTTGGTGACAAATTGCTGCAAAGGCCCCCACATCTCAATTTGGAGTCCTGCTGATCCTGGTACACGACTGTGACTAATATCTGCTGTTTGATTCCAGACTATACTGATTATTCTGTTGTGATGGATTTGCATACTTCATCATCCAATCGTGGACACTCCATTAACAATGCATGCTTATGTCACTGGCCATCACTATACCATAAACAAATGAGCCACTGGCAGGGACAAGGGATGCAGGAAAGAGATAGCGACACCCCATCTGTGGTGACTCAGATTAGAGAGTTGCAGAAAGCAATGACAAACACCAATGTCTCAGCATTCTCCATTATCAACCAGGCGCTGTTGCCAAGTGATCTGCATTGTCATTAGACTGCTCTCTCTGTGTGTGTGTCCATGTTGCAGCATAGAAGGAAAGACCCTTCTACGCCTGTACCCCTCTTACAGACCTGAACAGACAGACATCCTGCACAGACCGGCCGATAATCACACACATACCCAGACTGATCTTGACCCCAGTGATGACATTGTGCCAAAATCCGTTGGTTTGCGTGATGTAACTGTTCTACATACAACAAATGTCACTGCCATTGTAATCCACTGTCTGTCTGGCATTGTAATATAGCCGTGGGTCTGACAGGGGGCAGTCTAATGTGTCAATTTCAATGCCTCACAAATATAAAAACCTAAGTATATTTCAGTTACATGACATTATGCAGTTATGCTCCATGACTGTACACATTTGTGCACATACTGTCACATAGATTGTGCACTGATGGTATAAATGAGGATACATTCCAAGAAAATCTACTTTTGCTGCATTTGGATTCATTAACTTTTAATCGTTGTTAATATAAATATAGTGGAGAAGTTTGCGTATAAAGTGGAGAAGAAAAAGTCTCTATAAACGGAGACAGGAGACACACACACACACTCACACACAGGGAGAGACACTAAAAATGTCATGTATGCAACCGTGGTGGCAGGTACAAAAAAATAATGCCACATATGGTGTGCACTTTTATTTTGAAAGAATACTTATCCCATTTTCTTTCTTGCCTTATCCCATTTTCTGTTATATTTCCTGGAGTTTCCTCAGGTCCAAGAAACGGTGGAACTCAGTCTCCTTTTTCTCCTTTTTACTTTTTGCTTTTCATATTCCTGATCCTGAAATCCATACTGTTCTACTTCTTTAATTGTGTAATCACATCGTTGTAAAATGCTCATTAGCTTTCACCAATAGCTGCAATCAGTTGTGACACAGAGGTGGAGATGCAATTTATCATATCACTGGGCTGCCAGTAAAACACGGCGGTGCACCCGGCACAGCTGATACTGCAGTCACAGCCAAAAAACTGCAGCCATAAAGGAAAAGCTTAACACTTCCCCACTCACTCATCTGTTAGATTGCTGTTCTCTCTTTCCTCTTGCATAGATGATGGATAGGCCACCACTGGCACCTATTGGTGGCTCAGTGCCTCATTTGCTCTCTTTTCTCACCTTCTCTTCAGGCATGCAGCATAGTTTACCTCTGTTTTCTGTGTGTGTGTTATGTGTCAGCCCTACCTCACAGTCAAACAGCAGATGAAGCTGCCCATCAATCCACTCCTCGATGTCCAGCCTCCTCTGCAGGTCCTTGCGGTTGTATTTGACTGTCAGCTTGCCCAGCTTGCGGTGTGCCGGCTCCTCTGTCTTGTCTGTCGTCTGGAACATCACCCTAGACTGGGTGCTGGGCTCCGACGCCATGGCTACCACGGCCTCAGGAGAACCGTGGAAACACACGTAGACTGAGCGTGTTCACAATCCCACTCACACGCGTAGCTCGTCTTGTGCTTTCCGGTGGGCTGATGTTCCCACGCGTATCTCCAGTTATCTTGTGGAGTGTTCGTGCTCCCTCTTTCTCTCTATCTCTAGTTCTGCTTCTCGTCCTCTCTATCTCTCTCCCTCTCTTTCTAAAGCTCACAGTCTTGCACTCCTTCCCTCCTCCTCTTGCAACACCCACTGCCTGCACTATCAGGAGGATGGTAATGAGATATGCCTCAGTGTGTGTGTGTGAGATAGAGAGAGAGAGAGAGAGAGAGAGAGAGAGAGAGAGAGAGTTTATGTGTGTGCACATGCACACTCACACACAAAAGAGTGTGTGTTTGCTTTTTGCTCTCTTACTCTGTGTTATGGCAGGTGGGAGAGCACAGGTCAATTGCGGTGATAAAGAGTTGGGAGAGGCCAAGCAATCATGTTAG
Organism: Brotula barbata; assembly: GCA_900303265.1. Taxonomy (NCBI): domain Eukaryota; kingdom Metazoa; phylum Chordata; class Actinopteri; order Ophidiiformes; family Ophidiidae; genus Brotula; species Brotula barbata. The sequence continues at coordinate 65,084 of OMNV01009400.1, forward strand.
GAATTACTCTGGCTGCCAAATTGTCCTGTGAACACACAAAATGGGTCAATCCAAACACACTGGGTATGTTTAACTCATGACTTCAATTGTACACATTGCACACACATCAACGCCCCAGCTTTGGTTCAAGTAGAAGTAGAGCAGTAGAAGATAGAGCATCTATCCACAGACAAAAGTCAAACGTGTTCCACATGCTGGGGGCTCTTGTGTTCACTCACACTCCCAACAAAAGCCGGGTCCCCCTGACAGGTGAGCCAGGGTTCCTCTAGTGTGATAGCGGCCATGTCCTTAATAGCGGGCATTATCAGGTGTACGTTTAATAAGCCTTGAAGTCAAATTGGTGTCCTCGGTTACACGTCCCATAAAATATGAATGAACGGCATGTGCTATTTATGGTCATTTAGAAGGCAAACGTCAAATAAATGCCTCGAAACTGTTCATCTTCAGGAATCCAGACACCAACACCAGAAGACAAGCCGAGGTCAAAAATGCAAAGTTACACCCTCTTATGCCAAATTATCACAGGTGACATGGTGACACAAACACACGGCAGAGTTTCCACAGATCCTATTACAATATGAACAATGAGGCTCAGTTTTTTGTTTTGGCAGACACCATCAATCAGCCGTGGTCGCGCGTGTTCACCCACTGATGCACCGTCTGTTACAAACAATGAATAATTGAGCGCTTCTAGCAGCTCACCTATCCAGGCAAACAAATTCATTCATCTCATCTTATGCTACTTGGTTCTGTGCCACCGGCTCATCAAAAAAAAAAAACGACGGATGTGGTGTGGACGTCTATGCAAGGCCTTCTCCCGCAGAAACAGGAAATGAACCGAAATGTCATTGTTTTTAGAGTGCAGGACCAATGTGGGTGCGCTGCTTGTGGGTCCCAAACTTTTCTTCACAAATATCTCTTACTCATTTACTGGATTTAGCTGAAGTTATGATCACATCCAAACCAATCCATCCACTTTGATATTTCACAGACAGCCATTCAGTTGCCCAATCTTTTCATCCCTTCTTCTGTCTCGGCTGCTGATAGGTTGCATGACTCATCGCCTACATTTGCATGAGTCACGTGATGCATAAGACATGCATCACGTGACAGAAAAAATTATGATGCAATTATTATGAACAAATTATATGGGAAGAAGTGACAGAAAATGAATATCTAACGATGTTTTGGAGATGAGTTTTTAAAGATTTGCACACACTGCACTGCCTCAGCGCCTCCTTTCCGCTTTAGTTGGTGTCATGCTGCCACCCTCTGGAAAAATGTTAATTTTGGGGGAGAACATGAATTTGAAAATATAAAGCTCGTGTTTATTTGCTTGTTTTAAAGATGCACCCATCTTTGATTTTCACAGAATAAACACCATAATCAATACTACCGTTAATGGCGGGACTATAGTACGGTGGCCCTGAGGTGCCAAACACAACAACATTAAAAAAAAAAACGCAATTTCTTCCTATGTTGTGATAATTATTATCATCATTTTTATTTTGTTTTTGTAATAGTTATTCTCTATTTATAACATTTCGTACATTTTGTACCTAATTTACTTACATTAGTCGAGTGGAGTCCATGATTAAACCTTTTACATACCTGTTTTTAAACCTGCGAACTACATATTTAGTCACTGTGAGTTTCGTCCTTGAGCTGTCATAGTGGATTTGTTTCAGTCTGATCGTGGTTTACATTCCTACCGAGGTTTATGTTGTGTTGTTTGGATTCGCAGTCATGTCTGAAGAAGGGAGTGGCATCCCGGAGTAGAATTTCACTTCCTGTATCTCTCAGGTAGAGTGACTCACCGGAGAAATGTTGTCGCCTGCGTAGATTTTTTTTTTTTTAACGAACGGAATCCTACAGGTAAACTTTAGTAACAGTTGTGGTCTGTGAGCGATCAAACGAGTTTAGAGCCTCTGCGGAAAGGTGTGTGTGCGTGTCTGTGTGTGTGAGAGAGATTTACGTCACTGTAAATGTTGATTTAAAAGAAGGAAAAGCTTCGTGTGAAGGAGTCTTTGTGTGGCCTGAACGCTCGTCGGTGTATTATTATCAATATCTGTATTATTTTTGGATTAATTTGGTTTAATTTTCGTTTCAGGTAATCGCTGGATTTAATTAGCGAGGAGGGAAATATAAACAGGACTGAACTCTTTTAGAATGAATCCACTTCGTAGAGGATCGAGGGGGGCTCGCGCTCTCCTGTGTCTTCTGACTGTGTTTCTCAGCGGCACTTTCGCTCAGACTTTTGGAGAAGAATGTTTGGCCAAATTCAAAGTGGGCCGCGAGGATTTTATTCTCGACGCTGATGAATCTGTGAAAGACGGAGCCACGTTCATTTCTGCGCCCAAAGTGGGACGCGACAGGGACTGCGTGCTGTCCTGCTGTAAAGACCCCAAATGCAACGTCGCCTTCATGCAGAAAGGAGCCGATGAAGGACAGATCGAGTCCTGCTTCCTGTTCGACTGCCTGTACAAAAAGAAATACGTCTGCCGCTTTGTCAGGAAGAAAAACTACATCAGCTACATACTGGATTCCATGTATGACAACTACCTGGAAGTGGATACTTCATCAAGTAAGAGCCAGACTCTTCATTTATTGTCATTAAGTGCCTTAATCACCCTTTGGGCCCCATTTGGACCCCCAAATCAATGTCATCTGTAGAGCAGAATAAGATTCTGACCTGTAGATGAAGACTCGACAGCAGTGAGAATGATCATTAGTGTCAACTTTTACTTTATAAAATCAAGAATTGTCTCCCCCTGCCACCTCCATATTGGTCCCTGGAGGCCCCAGGACCACCATTGTGAATACTCATGATATATATGGATGTGTGATCTTACCAATTCACCAAAGTCCCCCTGGTCAAGTCAGTCCTTTAAAAAATTCCCTATTATAATAACATTTGTTTATTCATCCAAACAACTTCAACATATTTATAATAAGATTCTTGCAATGTCAACATTTAGAAGTTCCACATTAGGTCCAGTTTATGTGTTTTAATTACAACTACAAGTACAATTCGCATTTAGCAGACGCTTTTATCCAAAGCGACGTAAATTTAAGTCAACATACAATCCTCTACGTGATGGAAGAACCAATATGTATTTTGCTTGTGTTTATTTATGTTTTATCACTGTTTAAGCTGCTCTAAATGTAGTTTCTGTGTAAGGTTAGTTTCTGTGTAATGTTCAATGCAGAGGTAGTGCTGTTTTGTTAGGTTTCTTACTAATTTAAAGAGGAACACAGCAAACATGAAAGTAGAGAAAAACATTTTGTACAAGAAGGGCAACATGAAGAGCAAAAACTAATTCAATATCTAGTCTGATACCTTAACCTTTCTATATATATATATATATATATATATATTTATTGTTTGATTCCTACAGTTTGTTATTACAGTTTGTAATCTGTATGTGGAGGTTGCGACTAAAGGCTCCAGGCAGAAAGCTCAAACATGTTCTCACACGCAGGCTTTATTGTGGCCCCCAGGTTTCCACCCGCCTCCTTTGTGACAACAAGAGCCCTCTTCAAGTGTTGCCGCTTTATTTGTGTTAGGCTGTTTAGGTTAGCTATGTGATATACAGTATGTTTTACTCTACACTGTTGTTCCTTCCAGATGCCGATGACTCTCCACCAGTGGCCAAAGCAGGCCAGGATCGCGTGGTCCAGCCTCAGGACAGCGTGACACTGAATGGTGTCGAGAGCATAGATGACCATGGGATAGTGACGTTCAACTGGCAAATGATTTCTGGGGACCCCTATGTTGTCATCGAGGTGAGAGGAGATGATAATGACATTAATCATCTACTATAGTCACGTTTGCTAAAAATAACAGGGCGTCTTTCTATGCCTCATAGAAAACCAAGTTTGACGACGAAGTCATTGTCTCCAATCTGACATCTGGGACGTACAAGTTCCAGCTGACTGTCACAGACGCAGCTGGACATTCGGACTCAACCCAGATCACCATCCTGGTCCTCACCCCTGAACAGTCTGAGGGTGAGTATCTGTCTTTGGGTATGGATTGACACACGAAAGGCACACTGGACTTAGACCTGAATCTTACTTGAGGACATTATATACTAAAATGGGGGGATTCTGTTAAAATCAACATGGTGGTATGCACATCCAAGTTTGTTGCACTTACGAGATTATATTCCTCTTAATTGCAGGTTTTCTATAATAAATCACAAAACAGAACAAGGCTCCATAACTACTGCATTGTAATGTTAGTAAATGCAAATAGTACAAGTTAAATAGTGTAATATTTTGAAATAGTATAGCATAAAGTATGTATGCATTAGGAACTCTGATCACATTAGATCACTCTTCATACTTTTGACAACCCCAATATTGTTTGATATGGTTTATATGGAATTATTTGTGTTTTTGCGAGGTAGAAACAGGGATTTGACTGACAATATTTTGAGATTCTGTGGTGTTCCTGACACATTTTGGGTCCCACCAAACTGAAACCACAGCTTATATGACCAAAACAAAGATACCTGTTTCGTGTTTGTAGTTATGACAAACTGCAGGTGAGACAGACTGAATGTCCTTCTGTCCTTGGGGTTTATTATATATTCACATACACACTTATTTAGTAGCTAAAATGCCAATACCGGTTGTTGAATGGGATGTCTTCATTCCAAATAGTTTAAAGCTTCTGGTTACTCAATGCCAGTAGTCCCACTTAATGCAAATCCATGGGAAATTTGTTTCTGAGAAAGTGATCAGTTTGCTTGGCATGTATGAAGCATCGACGAGCCCTTCAATGTTAGTGGTGATCAAACCTGTTGAGGCACGCTCCCTTACTTCTAAAGGAGTGAATGACAAAATGACAGAAAGATAAGTAGATAAAAGCTTCTCTTGCAATGAGATTACATCGGCTTTGGGTTTTTCAAGGGAGAAACCAGTGATAGCAGGTGTGGAATGAAAACAGAAGAAAATGGAACTAATTCCTCATCATAGTGGTATCAGTGGTTTGTTGTTTGTCTTCATTTAAAACCAGGGTGGAAGTCCCATGGGAAGGTGTCTGTTGGTCCTGCCCATTTATTAGTTTCAACAGAAAACGGAAGTAACTGGTGTTCTGTGGAGTTCTGTGGCGCTCTTGTGATTCTTTTTTTTTTTTTTTTAAACTGCTATCCCACACTCCCCTCCCCCTGACTCCATGAAACCCGTCAGTCTGGTTTCAGCTTGGATTTCACAAACAAGAGGATTCAAGTCACCACCTTGATCCTCTGTTGCTTTGAATGAAACAGAAAAGTCAAGTTTAATGTTTTTTTTATTTGTTCAGGCCATTATTTTGTCTGTTGTAACCTGATTGAGACTAAAGAAGACGGAAAGCAGACTATTAACCATTCAGTTAGCCATTAACAAGCCGGTGTTCTGAACAGTGAGAGGAATGTGGCTCAGTGGAAAAAGCAAGGACGGCAGTGAACCTACCTACCCATACTTGAATTCAGGCTCCTTAAATCTTATAGAGTTATTTATTGTGTTGCAAGGTCAACACAATGAATGTGGTATCGTGGTATTGACGATGACTCATACTGGTGCACACGGGTGTGAGCTGAGAATACAGTATACACCATCAACCACATACAGATGAGCAATAGCACCTTACCGTGTCGAAACACACCACTTCCTTCTTTATGGTTTAATTTTTTTCAGACGTATCGCTGAGATAAGTACACAAGTGTCTATTCATAAGCCAGACACAGTAAATGGCAATTCCAGAG
>OMNV01009400.1:70853-112756 GCA_900303265.1 Brotula barbata
CCAGAGAAAATTCCCGCCATAGCTGCAAATGCGAGACAGAGGTGGTATTGTTTGTTTTTACTTTGCTTTGGGGTTAGCATGTCTGAGCAATTCAATACATGTATATACTGTATATATTTATAAATATGTTTAAATCCATATGTGCACATGAGACAACTTACTATGCTGAAAACACAACTGATCCATTAGCATCACTTAGCCGGAACACAGTTTTTGTGATATTTATTACTCTACGGAGATGTTTTTGTTGCCGTAATGATTTGATGATGATATTTGGTTGTTAAAACACAGGCACTGTTAACCCTTAAACACTGGAAAATGAATTTGTAATGGAATCCACCTTAAGGCAAACCACTCAGGGTTATTTAAAGGATTTTGGATTCATTTAATGCTTCTTTTCACGGTAATAAGCAAATAATAATCAGGAAGAATATTAGGAAGTGTTGGATCATTTTATGCAGATTTTCCCATAATGCCCCCCTGATTTCGTTTGGCAACGTCATCATGAACTGATATCCATAGTTGTGTAATGAAGTTAATTACATGTATGTCAAGGAACATACCAAATATGAGTGAGGGATTCAGGACGTGCATAGAGGAGCTCCTCACTCTCTCTGTGATTGTTTTTGATTAATATTGAATTATTATAAAAGGGAAACAAAAAATGTTGGCATTTTGGTGGTACAATTAACCATTACTTTCCAGGACGTGCAAGCAGATTATTTTCATTTATCATTTCGTTTAATCCTCTGTCCTTCCAGACCACTGCATGGCTCCGAAGAAAGTGGGGCCGTGTCGCGGCTCTTTCCCTCGGTGGCATTACAACGCCGCCTCAGAGAGGTGTGAGCAGTTCACCTTTGGGGGCTGCAGGGAAAACCTCAACAACTATCTCTCTTTCTTGGAGTGTTCCAACGCCTGCGACGGCTCAGGTAAACCCCTGTCTTTCAGATAAACAATAAATAAATATAAAACTTATGAAATGGATAGTCACCACCGTACTTTCAGGACTGCTTAGCTCATTCAGAGCTAAATTAGATTTAATACAGTACACAAAATCACCAGATGTTGCCACTGCAAAGCTGAAAGGCTCCAGGAGTGGCCAATTGTCCTATTGGTTCTCAAACTGTGTGTGGTGGCCCTGTAACAGTACACCAATGGACTCTGGACATTCCTCGGATTATCTAATTAATTAAAGTCTACAGAAGTTTTTATTGTTGCAAGACACACAAAGAATAAAAGTTATTTCTTTACTCTCCTCTTAAAGTTGGGAATAAGATTTGTTCAGTAATAGCACACACATCGTACATGACTTTTCCCACTCGTACAGCAAAATCATTTACCTTGATGCCAGGAAAGCACACATGGAGTAAGGATGTTTTAGTGTCATTCTTGCAACAGATCCTGGCTTGTTGGTGAGGTTGGATAGAAAACCTATAAACATCTATTTCTTGTTTTGTTTTGTCTTTCAGAAAAAAATGAAAAATCTGGCAGAGGTCTCCCAATCGCTCCAACTAAAGGTAGGTGGATCCTTCTCAAATAGTGAATCTCGTTGAATAACAAATCAAGTTCATCAATACGTCTGAAAAGACAGCAGTATGTAAACAATGTCTCAGCAGGTTATACATATACAAATGACTACGTATGTGCAATATAAATGATTAGAAAATGGGTCAGACACAAATGTAGCATCTATCAGTTAAAAGTATATATATATATATATATATATATGTTCTATATATTCCAATACATATCTGACAATTCCTCCTCCCTATTCTCTCTGTGTAGCCTTTGATTGTTACCCAACTACCTAACTTTTAACCCTTCACAACGCAGCTGATCATTTCTCATGTGTCCATGTGTCCCAGGAGAAATATGTGGCGTTGAGTGTACACAGGGGCAGTTCACCTGTTCCAACAGGTGCTGTTTGGACCCGGGCCTGGAGTGCGATTCAACCAAACAGTGTAGCGACGGCTCGGATGAGGCTAATTGCGAGGACTGTGAGTGGAGGCTACGCAAACTAGTGGCTCAGAGAGATGACGTGATAGCGATGAAAGTTTTCTTTGACTGACATTGTTGTTTCTGTGTCTCTATTAGTGGACAACAGGTTTCAGGTCCTACTGCAGATCCCAGTGGATGAACAGAGAGGTGATTTATTTATTTTTTCAATGTATTTGTAAATTTCCAAGGCTGTTCTTCAGTGTATTCTTCTTTCTAATTCATACTGAACTGCCAAGCTTCACCCTCTCTGTCGTTTTGTCTGTCTCCCGCAGAACGCTGCACTCAGCCCCCTCAGACGGGAACTTGCAGGGACAGTCTCTCTAGATGGTACTACAACCCTGTCCGCCAGGACTGCTTCCTCTTCAACTACGGAGGCTGTTGGGGTAATGAAAACAGGTTTGACTCCAGCGAGACCTGCATGAGAACCTGCAGAGGGATAACAGGTGGGTTTGCCTGACTCTCTGCCATTTAGGTCTACAGTAAATGTGAACCCATGATGATGCATTTTGTTGCAAGATTGCTCCATGCATGGATTTTTCAGTCATTACAAAACTCTAAATAGACACTCATCTGAAAAATCAGAATTAATTTTGAGGGTTTAAATGATATCTTTGTGCAGAATTTGCTCCAGAGAGATTTAATTGACAAGGAATTTACAAAGGAAACGAGAATGCAGCTGAGAACAAAATCACAAAAGACTACAGATTGACATGTTACCGTGTTTGTATTAATGTTTTAAAGAGAAAGTTTCAATCGTTATTTCTGTTTAGATTAGATTAAGTCTGTTGTGTATGGTATGGTCTGACTGAAAAATGGCTGAAATTTATTATCTTTTTTGTCTTATCTCAGAAAAGGACATGTTTGCAATAAAGGAAGAGACTGATCGCAGAATCTCTGAAAGCCAGACAGGTGATTAATCTTCCATTTTTCTTCATCCTCAATTGAAAATCAAGCCTGTAGTCTCGTTATAATGTTTTCTTTACGAGACAACTTGGCTGTGCTCTTATAAATACTTTTCTCTGTTCTGTCGACAGAGTTGAAATACACTGTGGATGATGCTTTGCTTTCTCACCGCTCATTTATTCAGTCCATTGAGGCGCTGATTGCAGCAGCTGATGGTTCTAATCCGCTTTGGCTGCCTTGACAGCTATGCTCCCTTACACAGAGTTCAGTGCTTCTCAAACGTTTCTCAAACACTGAAGTGCCACTTCACCAGCAAGAATGAGAGAAAATCCTCATACGTTCAAGCCTGCTGCACTGAAGCAGAGAACATTATATATTCTTAAATAAAACAGAATTATTGCTATAGTAAAATTTAATAACAGTAATATCATTTTGATTTTACTGTGATTTTCTGTTGGTTTAATTCTCTGAAGAAACTTTCACACTCATCTGATGCAACACCAGGGGGCACTACAGTGTGAGAACCACTGATGCAGTTCAATTCACTGCTGAGTTTATCTATATAAGTCTGACGAGGAACTCTGGCTTGTTTTCTTTTTCCTATTCGTTGATTTTTACAAATATGATTCCACATTTTACAGGTGTTTTCGCGCTAGTGGCTGTCCTGGGTCTTGCCATCCTCATCCTGGTCTGCATCTTGATTTATTGCTTGCTGAAAGGAAAGAAAAAGGCTCCTAAGCACCATGCTGTTCCCGTTAACAACACCCAGGTCACCACACTGGAGGACAGGGAGCGTCTGGTCTACAATTCCACCACCAAGCCCATCTGATCTCTGCACACGTCCTGGTCCTCGTGACCTAATAGGCTGGCTGCCAGAGATTTGTAGTATACTTAAATAACTCAGATTTGTGAGGCAAAGTGATAACCCTTCATTATGTTTGAACATCAGAGGGTTTAATGGATCTTTTGTTTGTTTTGTTGATATACTTGTTTTTTCTAAGGATGATGCGCACAGAAGGATGAACGTCTTTATTGATGAAATGTTTGAAATTTGATTTTTTTGTTGTTGCGTGTTTTCACTGCAGTGGCCTATCCGAATTTTTTGTCAGATAATAATAAGATAATAATTTCGCCACAATTTGTGCTCAGGTTTATAGATAAGTTTTGTTGGTGCAAAAGTGAAATACAGAAACACCACTAGATGTCCTCAACGCTATTTCAGTGGGAACAGTTTGTTCAAAAATGTTTCATACTGATCTTGCTTGCAAAAGATGACCTAATTTTCATCAGTGAATAAGGACAGGCTCTAAATTATTGTCAGTAGATATATCTTGATATGTTTCTCTACATCTAACTTTAAATTAGAACATCTTTTTAGATGCTTTAATGCAGGCTCAATTCTGATTAAGAGGAATAATCTGGATGTGTAGCATCGTGTGGTTTTCCTCCTTCAATTTGCTCTGTTTGTTTGTTTTATTAAGCATTGTTCTGTCCTCCTTTGGGGAATATACACATGCTATTGTACATAAAATTAGACTTCAGAGAAAGTAATATTTTGCTCAGAAGGTGTTGTCTATGAATTTTTTTAATGTTTTAGGAACAGATATCCTACAAAGAAACTTTACTGTTTCTTTCAACTATTTCAACTTTTACCTATAGAATCTTTGTACATAAGACATAGTTTTCTATCATTTTAACAGTAGCATAATGTTTATTCTAAATAAAAAACATTACCTCATAATGTGTGTTTCTGAAATGGCCTTAACCATTTGCATAAAACTGAAACCAATTTTGTTTTGCTGAAGGCAACAGGGATTTTGTACATTGACTCTGTCTAGTGTAGTCTTGACAATATTGCCATAATACTGTTTGCTCAACAAAACAAATGAGGATCTATGAAAACTTTTCATTAGACATAGTAAAGGAAATCAAATCGTGACATTCCTCCTCACAGAAAATCTTCAAATTGATGCTCATAAATCTCGTCCAACTGACCTTGGAAGTAGTACGGGTAGCCGGTGAAGTTCCCTTTATCACCAGCAGATGGAGACATTGGCTTATTGGATGTTCAACTGAGAAGCATTTTGCGTCTAGTGTATAGAAATTTTTCTCTTCTGACTTCTTTGTTAAACTACGCATTATTTGACTTGCGTAAAATCACTATGGTCATACAAAATCACTGACATACAAAGTCTGTTGATTACAGAAATGTAGTCAATCAGACCTGTGTATCTTACACTAGAGGCAGCATCTTGACCTCTATAGGAAAGTAGTTCAGCCTACTGCTTTTCCATAGATGTTGAGATCATCTCGAAAAAAAGAAAGACAGAGGGGGGCTGGGCATAGTATAAGCGCCCCCATTCTATTCAACAAACCAAACATAAATTAGCATCCACCCAGATGATTCACTGAAGACATCTTTTGTTACATCTTTCCTCCTGACCTGACCCTCGTAAATGTATCGGTCAGGGATGCAATATTTTTTTTGGTTGGTTCTCAAGCCTGTCAAAGGCTGGCGTAATCCATATATAAATGTAATATACTCATTTATAGCTCCAACATGCACTATTTGTTTTATCTGGATCTACTGTATGTTGAAAAATGTGTAGTTCATGCACTGAAGGTCAGATGTATATGACTGACACATAATACATTTTTAAAAGTAAGATTTGGAGCCAATACTGCTGATGTGAACCAAATAAGTTTGACAACACTGAAACATTAGAATAGATGATGTCGTATAACAAGCCATCGTATATCCAATTGCATGTGAAAATTTATCATTTACACCTTACAAGTCCTATATTTGACCACCAAAGTAAACACACAAACATGGATGTTCACAGCTGTTGAATATTCTGCACATTTTAACCCATCTTTAATTACACATTTAGTGTGTGAAGTCTAGGGAGCATTTAGATTTCCAAAGCTTGCACGCATGAAATGTTCACAAATGACAATTACTTTAATCCAAAGACCGTTATAAGTTTAACCTCAAAGTAAATAAACAGACACATGCAGGCCAGATGCAAGAAAACATCCACCTACGGTCATGGGCCTGTCAAAAGCAGGCGTTCCTTTGCTGCATTCGATTACTCCTCGGAAATTAGTAATATATTTGACAAGCGTACAATAAGGGCTACACACGAAACAATTCTACCGTTCAAAAAATATTTTGTCCTCATCCCATTCTCACCCCTTTTGTTCCTCAAGCTGGTCCATGTTCAAAACTTCGATGGATGTTGATATTGACGCGATTTTGTTTGTTAATATCAGCTTCGAACAAATCAGTTACACTTTATATCTAAGGCAATAAATTTGTGATTTTTACCGACATATATATCAGCCACACACGACAATAACATAGCAAAATAATTAAAATGCACCTCGGTGATTTTACAAATATTTATTACATTTGTACCCGCCCTTCCCCATATTTTTAGGAGTCCCTGAAAGCATCACAAGAGCTCCGCAGTTCTCAAAGATGTTTGAGCGTTTAGTTGCTGAAAGCTGTGAGCTGATGAGCGGTGCTGGACATGTAAAGCTTATGCGTGTGTGCGTGTGTGTGAAAGAAGCATTACAATGTGAAAATAAGGAACTAAATGGAATAACTTCAACACCTTCTGAAGGAAACTACAAAGAAAATTCTCACTACTGACCACACTTGTTGGGAGGGACGAAGTTGGCAAATTCGGTACGTTTTCTGCTTTTGAACACAACTCGGTTTTAGTTAGTTTTCTGCTAAATACCAAAAAGTTTCACAGTTTTCATTGCTAATATGTCTGTTTTGGTGGAGTATTTTCGCGTAGAATGTCTTTTTGAAGTTTTCTGACTTGTTTTGAGCGCAGCGTCTTGGATTGTTTAATCAGAAAAAAACATAACGGATTCGGTTTGCTAACTTATTGCTCCACGTTAGCCAAACCAATAAACCACAGGCTGCAGATGGTGAAAGTCACTTTATACGAATCACGTTTATCTATTTTACTTCTAAAGCCTTACACTGAAGTTGTTTACCTAAATTACTGAAGTACATTGTCATGTCCAGCTCAACTTTCCTTTCCCTGTCCAGAGCACACATACTGATTTTTAGCCAGTTGTGCAAAAGTGCTTTAAGCTCTACACTAATGCACACATTTCATTTTTTTGGTTATATAAATGTATGGCAATAGAATGACAAGCTATATATGAATATTTTCAGCAAACTAAAAGTCAAACAAATGGCAAGTAGACTAATAAATGCTTGAGCTATATGTATATAAATATGACTAATTGTGTCTGTTGAAGCCCCACAGACTAAAACTGATGAATGCATTGGGATCTGGACACGCGAACAGTCAGGGGTTTTAATATGTGTAATGTCAAAAATGTATCAAAATCACCATGTCAGAGTTATGCTTAAAATTGTATTATAGCCACCCATACTTTTTTTTTTAAACTTATACCATTTTAAGGGAAATTCACTGTAAAATTCCTTTTATTCGAGATGCGTTTGGTTTCATTTTATACAGATTTTAAGAGAGAGTTTAAGGGGTTAATGAAGTCCTCACCAGCCACCTTCAGGTTCAGGAGCCCAGGCAGGCTGTGGGTAGAGTTTCAGTCTGATAACTGATGTTTGTCTTTGAAAGAAATAACTCTCAGTTGAGTGAACTTTGATCAGCTGCTGGGCTTTCGGTGGCTTTTTGGGAGTGAGATTTGCCAAATTCATCCGCAGTGTCAGACAAACGTTGTGAGAAAGAAATGACCTCCGTAATGCGACTGAATCATTTGCCATTTCCCATTTTCTTGCATCCAATTTCCCCCCCAAGGTGCCCATTCTTGGCCTCAGCAAGCTTAATTGCTTTTTCAATGGCTCGTTCTATGGAGCATCCCAGGGAGAGGGAGTGTGGTTTTAAATGCAAGTTGTTCATAGGTCAGTGAATTTCCCCACCAGCTGTTCAAGGAGAATAGCACAAAATCAATCAGTTACTAGTGAAAAGTTCCATCTTTTGCTTCTTTGACCTCACTTGACCTTTCAGACAATCAGTTGGTTTCAGATAAATGTGGCCAAAGTGGAATAAAGTGCAGTTTCTTCCAGGTGGTCTGGGCAGAAACCTGCCCAAGTGTGTCTTTGCTCTTGTCGGTGAACTTTGCTGTGCTTCCTTCTTCCTTTTGCTATGCTGCAGCAACTACAACATGGTCAGAGCCATGGGTGGATTCATCCGTGGAGACCTTGAAAATGATTCTCTGGAACTGGTACACAGCTGAATGTCTTCCGCAGAAATTACATCAGACTTTGGTCACCGAAATTTTTTACTTCTTTTCTTTTGTAAGCTGGATCATTTTTGAAGATATTTGCTGTTCACTTACTGGGTCCAAATGCCCTTGAATGGACTCTGTTGGAACCCAGTGCTATTTCTTTAAGAACACAAAGATCAAAGTTATGAATGCCACAGTAATAGCTAAACATATTTTGTGGATTCCCAAATAGAAATCAGTAACCGCTTGCAAAATCAATTTTCTTTGTGTACTGTTTTTCATTACAGTGTCCTGCCTGTATATCTCTGCCCCATTTTCTTAGCTACTTGCTGTTATGAGGCAGCAGTGAACTGATGCGTAAAGGCACCAGAAAGTTACTATAGGATTGTGATGATGTTGCACCTGATAATGAACGTAATGTTTGCACATTATATCGTGCTGTTCAATTTTTTTACTACTATTGTACATGATGCATGATATTGTACAGGATATATGATTAAGAATAACCTGAGAATGAACATAGTATATAATTTTGAACATAGTATCGTACATGAAAAGAAATGATGAAAAGTCACCTTTTGGGTTATTTAGCTATGAAATGTATTTTTGAAGCTGCTTTGAGGAAAGTCAGCCTAAATCTGGATTCCATGTGACTCCAAGGTGATAGCTTTTGCAAGGTACAGCTAGCTTTGCACTTGGAGAGTTAAAGGTCAACTTTAAACGATCTTGACAACATTGTGTTTATTTGAAAAAGGAGAGTGGGTGAGGGCCACAAGTGGTTTAGCATTCCAGACACCTAAGGGAGGTCAGCGTGAGTGTTTTTGCTGCTATGATCTCCATGAGCCCCCAGCAGAGCGTACTGCTCGCCTGCCAGCGAAGTGTAATGCACCTTTAAATGAGCACAGTCCAATTCTATTTGAAGACTTGCTCTCTAATTTTAACCAGTAGCCCTCTGTTCTCCCTTGGAAACAGTGCGGGACATTATGGAGGACTACTTACCCTCTGGATGTTTACCGTTAATAGTGTTTAAGAACTGGAAGTCCTCTCTTGTCATTTGCCAGTTAAGATGGCGCTTGCCATCGTCACTTGCCAGGTATGCATTCTTTAATCTGGATTTTCTGCTTTTAGGGCCTTGGTGGGGAGGTAAAAATGACCGTTGTTGTGTCTCACTACAGAAGGTAATGATTATTCTACTATTAGGGCTATTTTGGGTAGTTAATGCACCATGTGGGAAAGGTTGTGTTTATCTTCACAGTGCTTGGTGGGTGTTCATTGGGGTGGATCACCTATCTGCCCATCTCAGCAGCATGCTCAGTGTTGTAGTTGCTAAGTGGACTAAAATAAGAGCCTCATAAGTTTTGTGAGAGACATCAGTGGGCTGCACTGTTCCAGAAGCTTTGGATTTGATTGAGATGGAGAGAGGCCATCTGCGTTTATTGTTTTCCCGTTGTGAATGAAAAGCTGTTGGTCTCTTTAAGGCCCCTGTGTCATGGACAAACTGCAGGAGTAATGTGGGAAAGACGGCACTCACCGAAAAGGCTGTTTGTCACAGGGTACTTTCTGCAGGGTACATGGGGTAAGAGGGTGAGAGAGAGGTCAAGCAAGATAAACATGGTACCAATGCTGAAATAATAAAGACTTTTTGTCTCAGCAAGCCAAAAGTAACCTGGACCTCTGCCTGCCATCCCAGTTTAGAATTTTATTTGGTCGGAACGTAAACATCCGTCCTGACTGATGGCGTCTTAGACAATCCCCCAACCATGTCTGCCTGTAGACATCCCAGAGGGCTTATGTCATACATCCAGATTCCCCCTGGGCCTGCTCGAGGCAGATGGTCAATGCAATTTGATGTGGTCTGCACACTTTGTCTGGACTATGTTTAGCACTATCAACTCATTTCAAGAAATTATTTAGATTTTTATGCTACGAATATTTTGGTGACCAGTGCTAAGGACTGCACATTCATGATGGTCTCTGCAGGATCAGCGTAAGCAGCACACTTCCTCTACCATAATTTGTAGCGTTTCATTAATTAGATTAATTGTGCAGCGCCAGCCTATGGAACTTTACAGAAGATTTTCACCTTCACAATTCCAAATCAAATGTAGTTTGCACCCTTGTCTCTAATGTCAAAGCTGTATTGGTTTACTCTGATGTCACATCCTTCCTGTCTTGTCTGAACCCCCTGTAAATCCTTCCTGGACAGACAGTGAAAGTGGCATTTTTGGCCGAGGGCTGACGTCTTGTTTTCCAATGTCCTCTATGGAGACATTCATTGGTTTCACTTCTCTCACAACCTTGATCGGCTGTCAAAAGCCAAAAATGCCGCAGGCGTCTCTCCCCAAAGGGCTTTTTCCCTTAACACATCAGGTCTGAGGTCTTGGTTCAAGGTGTCTGTGTGTGTTTTCTCAAAGTGGGGCTCTTGACACATTTTTAGGTGTGAATTTCCTCTTTATTTGTTGGATTCCTCCTCCATATTGGTCAGCAGCTGCCCCTCATCGTCTGTTTGTTTGTTTGTTTGTTTTTGTTTTTTTAAGGAAGGAATTCAGGCTTGGGCCACCTGGCCCCGTGTTAAGGCCCGTGATCAGATGAACAAGGAGAGTTCTGCAGCGGTGATTCATTGCAGGTCTTTCTTTTCATAACCATCAGATTGGTTCTTGTAGCATCTGTCCTCTATTAGAGAGCCAGTGGCAGATTCCCATACAGGAGGTTCATGCTGCGGTTAAGCCAGTAATCAGCTGTGGGAACCAAATGCTCTCTATTTGTATGAAATGGCTGGTGGGTGAAGCACAGGTGGCTTGGCATGAATGTTGGTCTGTATGGAGTGTTTTCTTTAGCATTCAAAATGCCATACCCCCTCCCTAAGAAAATAAGCATTTGGGATTGCCACATCAGCAAAAGAGTGGTGAAGGTTAATCAGTTAGGATTGTTGAACTCCGTCCAGATGTGTTTAGATTGTAGGTCATGATGGTACACCATGCCCCGTATGACATTTTCAAAGACGGTTTAAATTGTCTTTGGTTAGACCATGAAAAAACATTTTGAGGGTCCAGACGTTCACATTTTCAGTCTGATCCTATTATCTCTATTCAAGTCTCTCGCTGACCAGGGAAAGATTATCATAGTTTTGGTCTGATCACTAAGTGGGGTTAGATCAGAGGTCATGGTAAGGAGGATTATCAGTGGATTTTATTAGTTCGCTGTTCACTGGTAGAAGTTCAAAGACTGCCCCTCAACACGAATACCAGCCCTCTCCTGTAGGTTACACAAACTGGCCCACCACTTCAAAATCAATTGTCCAAGCTTGGTGAAAGGCCGCAGGAGACCTCAGACTTCAAGAATGTCTTTCTGTGCTGCGGTGCCTGATCTGATTTTGGCGTGTCTTACAGCATTTGTTATCCTTTTTGTTCCATAGTGAAATAAGAGCCAGATTTTAGTCTGTTCATGTTTGAGAGTATTAAAGTCTCAAACAAGGTTAAAATGGGGATTTATGTTACTTTTGTTCAGTTTGTATATACAAATCCTGTGTAAAACTGCACAGGAGTTTGCATTTTAAACTTGTAAATGTTTCTAATATTTTTTTTGCCAGGCCTACCTCTTACAACGGCTTGCTGATTAAAAATCAGAAAGTAGTTTAAAGGGATAGATTTTAAAGTGACACTATACTCTTTGTAGATCCTACACGCACCACGTCCACAATCCTTCCTCTACTGCACATTGAAGCAGCGATAACAGCATTCACATTATCCTTGTGACTTATCTCTTTGCATTCCTGCACATCTTAATTGACGATCCTCCTGGCTGCGGGCTCAGTTTGCTCTGCACTGGCTCGCCTGTCCGCTCAGAATGGTGGCTAGCAAATGCACTAGGAACAATGTCCATCCTAATCCCTGAAGAATTTGTGCTCCTCTGATCTGGCTGGACCAAGTATGCGATGTTTAAAAGGCCGGAGGCTTGCCAGGAATCACAGCGACACGAGTTCTCAGACACAGACTCAATGTTCATTTGCTGTAAGGAGCCAGAGAGGCAGTGATGTGAGAAATTGGCATCACAGTGGTGGTTCATATTTTTGTCCATGATGATTAGTGGTAGCAAAGTTCAGATAGTCGCAGAGTTTGTTAAATTCCTTAATCCTTTGTGTTATTGCTGCTCATTGGAGCCTGACAAAGGAGCTTGATAGAGCTTTTTCAGAGATGTTTAGTGCAGAAAGTCAAAGCCATCCTCAGCTAGAATCAGGCTGTTTAATGGGCATCTTTGATGGTGGTTTATTTATACTTAAACATTCATTTTAACTTGACTTGTTTGCACTCAACCTTTTACCTTGAACTTGTAGGCCTTTCACCCTTGAAGTTTTTTGGTGTTTTCTATATAAGTGAGTGTTAAAAGTATATTCTGTTTGTATGTATTCATGTTTTTTGTTTTTAGGCATTTTCCATGTCTACGCGTTGACCTCTGTATATCATGATCACATGCCTTCTGATCTTTTAATACATTCTGAACCGACTGAACTGAATATCTTTAGTGTCCATAGAGTCATGTTACTGTATTCATGGTGTATTTATCGTCACAACATCCCCCTCCCACCCTTTCTATACTGATTACCACGAGCTCATGTCACAGTCTCCCCCTATATGCCCCAGCCCTCGCTTCTATATACGTTACCACGTTCCTTGCACGAGTTAATCTGGAGCAGTGAACGGTGGAATGAGAAGAATTCCCTTTTATATAAGACCTGATAAGACTGTGACTGAGCAAAGCTAGTGGAAAAAACAGTCATATGATGAAGCAATAAAACACTATAAAGAATAGCTTAAGAACCAAGAATGTGGAAGATCAACATTCCTTGTTGCATGTATTTTAACTTTATTTTGAAGTATTGGGTTGTGTCTGACATTTTTCTTCATTTTATTTGCTCCAGAGGCCTCAGTGCCATGCCAGAGGGGTCCCATACTGTTCTCGATCAGGGCTCAATGGGGGAAGGTAAGGTCATTGCTGTTCTATTCAGTCCGAGTACGCTGTGGTAATTGCAGCTTGTTGAATGGCCTGTCTTAAAATACCGCTAGCTTTTAATAAGTAAATTTCTTTCCTGCTGCTATATCTTGTTACCAAGGGCAGTGTGTTAATTCCAGTTCGAAATACAGCAGAGGTAAGTGGAAAATGTTGAAAATGGAAGAATAGAGGAAATCTCCAGGCTTTGAGAGGCAGAACTGAGAGCAATGAACTCCCCTCCTACAGTCCCGGCTGGCAGAGAGGCTCTTTGTGTGGCTGTGGAGCTCGGCCAGCCCACTTCATACAGCTGAAACCTCTGAATACTCGCACATCAAACCAGAATGTCACAGTAACAGACAGCTAAGATAGTCCATCTCGTCAGTGGTCCTGACCTTGTATGCTGGGGGCCATTTACTCAAATTACATATTATTTTAGTGTTCGTTATCTTCAGGCAGAGTCCACCACAGCATTGACACAGGGCCTCTTTGTATCTGTTTCCCTGTGCTGGCCCTCTGCCCCACCACCCCCACGCCTCTTCTTCTCTCTACTGAACACATTTGGCACCAGGCGTCCACTTTGGCTGAAGAATACCAGTATGTCAATGGTTCCCTTTTTGCTCCCTGCCTGTCCTTTTGGTGGAGCTTTGGCCCAAAGAGGCTTTTGGCTAGGGCAGAAGTGTGCCACCCTCATGAAGATCAGTGTCTCCATTTCCGCAAAAGGCCACTCGGCACAGACCACACATTCTCACAGCTCATTTTTCAGTTCATGTCTCTGAAATCACCTTGGGAATCCAGAAAGAACACCTACGTGCGGTTGAAGCATTTTTGGGTGACTGGTTTGGCTTGCTTTCTGTGGATAGATGGACGGATGGTAATTATGGGCCAAGCCAGCTTTAAATGCTGTACGTGTGAAGCGAGGATTGGTTTTGGTAAGAGACCAGAGGACTCTATGTTAAAAGTAAGCTTTCAGCTAGTCTGGTCAAACAAAAAGAAAAGGTCCGTGGTGACCATTTAGCTCCACTGCAGGTTGAAAGGGTTACGCAACGCAGATTGAAAGTCTATCCACATGGAAAACCAGCGTGAGTTAGTTGTAACAAATATATTGCATCAAACATTTTCAAAAGGTAATATACAACAAGTCTGTCAATCTAAGGACGGTAAGCTTGACCGGGCATCAACAAACTCAGTGTAGCCCGAAGCAACTATCTGAAAGATAAGGGTTCCCTGTGACCTACTTAACCCCAGCAGGAATGTAGCTGTGTGTGCAGAATATGCAGCTTTAAAGGGGTTCTAGGGGACGGATGGATCAGCTGCATTCACTGCAGCTTTTCCAGACCAGTGGACAGAGGGTTGTAGACATAGAGAGATGATGGCAGGGATGGCTGCGTCTCTGAGTGGGATTGTTAATAGAGTTCCTAGACTGGAACTCTTTCTCTGCTTAATTGCCCGTAGCCTTAATCTCAGGCAGCCTCAGGTGATCTGACGCAGCTCCTGTTCGGCAAAGTTTTGAAGTCACGATCCTAGAATCTTCCAGCAGCAGCTTGTCTCGTGTATTTAAAACTAGCTTACTGAAGTTGCATATTTTTTGGCAAATCTTTTCATAGAGCGCAGATCTCTTGTTGTGTTGGAATTTCTACAGCCCCACATTCACTGTATTTCATTTCATTGTTGGGCCCTGATTCCCGTAGTCCTCACAAAAACATTTATGTCAACGTAAATTATTTTACTGCTTTCTCCAATAGCATTCCTTCTGTAGAGCCCTTCTGGTGGATTACCCACATTAGTTCCAGGCTCTCTGCTCAGGGTGCTCCTGTTACATGGCCTCTTAGGAACCCAATTGAATATATGAAACCTTTCATCAGCTACTTAACATTCACTTTTGTACGCATGCAGACAAAAAACACTGCAGATGTGGCGATACACACCGGTGAAGGCCCAGTAATACCACTTACATGGGATTTTCACAGCTTTTGGAGCAGCTTTATTTACCGCTGTTAGGCAAGTAAACATGCAAGCAACAGCTTCATGGGAGGTAAATGGAGTGTTTGTCACTATCGTCCCCCCTCCACACTTCACACAGCTGTCCGGCCACCAGCCTTTGTGGATTCTACAGAGAGGCACAAACAGGACAACAGTTTGGCTGTAGACTGTCAAACTGGTGGCAAAGTTTACAAAGAACTCACACCTTTGGCCTCCATCAGCCAGGGATGGGCGGTGTCACGCAGAGGAAATGGGCCTTTGAATTGATCCAGTGCTGACAGTGTGCTGTGGGCCTGAAAGAGGCGGCTTGTTGATGGAGGACTTTCCTAAATTGATCATCACATGCCTATGCACTGAGGTCTACTGGCACGGATGGATCCAAGGATAAAATGTGAACTATTTGAGGAGTTGTGTCTCTTAAGAGCCCTGCATCTATGAAACCTCTCACTCAGTATATTTGAATGCACTTTGAAACTTCAATTAGACCGTGCTTAAGGCTGTTTTCTTTTCAAATGTCATGTCTACACCTTCATGTGATTGAAATCAGCATAAATCAAAGTAAGTATGCTTACCCTGAGTGTTCAGACAGTTTAACATCTTAATCGGAGTATTTTACCTCCTTGGTTATTTCTTCAATGAGAATATCCTATAGATTCTGTGCGTGTATAAAGCGTAATCACATTTTTTCTATTTTCAAGGGTCAAATACTAATAGAAATAGTATTGAGTTCATGTACCGTGCATGTCATCATGATCCTTTGTTTTATAAGTGAAGGTGAATTAGAATCTCTTAATTAACCATAGGTGTGAATGTGTGATTGAGATGTCTTTCTCTTTGTTATCCCTGAGATAGACTCAAGACTTGTCTGTGGACATAGAGAATAGAAGGCTTATTATTATTTCAGATACATCAGTAACTTTTCCTCATGAGATGTTTTTGACACTCTTTTACATTTTTTGCTCAAGCATTTTTTGGCAAACAAGCATGATGAGTGACATTTGTATGTTGGTGCCAACCATGAAACAGTTTCACTTTTACACAGCAGAATTCCCCAAAACATCCCCACACAACATTTTGACCTTGACTGTCGGTGTGGAATGCAAGTCCAGCTTGTGTGTACTCAGACTGTGTTCTCCCTGTGCTTTATGTACAGACTTTCAAGATAATTATTAACACAGCTTTGTAAGTTCCTTGTTTTGGAAAAATGGTTTAAATCAGAAAGTTTCAAAGATCCATGTTTCTCTTCTGTCAAGGGATAAGGAATCCATCCAGGCCATTGGTCTTGGTGTCTAATCACCAGCATTCTGACTCATGCTGGTTGATAATGGTCTGTGAAGACTCAAGGCCTAATCCTTTGAGGCACCCTTTATGCTTGTGCCTCCTGCCCTCCTGAGGGGCAGACATTCAACGTTGCCAGGTGGGGAGGAGTTTTTCCCAAGGGGATCACTTTAAGATTACTCCCAGCAGTCACAGAGGGAGGAGATGAGAGGCAAAGGTTGTGTAGGGGTGTTAAAGGAGGAAGTTCAACAAGGATGTTGAGGGCAGAAGGCTTTATTAAGATGTAGTGCAAATCATGATTCCCTCTTTGTCGCTGAAAAGACCCCTTGGCTCTGAAAGAAACTAGCTGATCAACAATCACCTCAACAGCCAGATTGAAATAGTTTTTTCTTCACTTGTGAGTGATTGTGCTAATCTACTAATTGCACTGTTTAATTTTCCAGCTTGTTACACACCTAAATTTGGAGGGGTGAAAGTTTTCTTTATGGCCAGTTGGACTCTCCACAAAATAGTGACTGTGCTTGCACAGTAAAGGGAAACAGATGGATAGCCAACAGGAATGTTCTTGTAAACCACAAGTTTGTCAGGGAAGTTAAGAGTGTGTTGCAGGGAGAAGTTGTAAATTGACAACACCTCTGTTTGTTTAGAAGCATCCCAAATGATCAGCACTTTCAGAAACCATTTGTGCCCTAAGAGCATAGATGTAAGACACGAAGCAAACAAACATAAATACCAAAAAAGGGCCATAAACCAAGGGGGATTGTTGATCTCCACAAGTGATTCAATATGATACAATAAATACAATCAAGCTCTGGACTATAATCTTTCACATGTCTTCTCTCTGTGTCTTCTTCATACATTTTTGTGGACAATCAGTGGTCTGGTGGAATATCACAAGGTGTCTTTAGATGTGATTCACTGTTGGCTGTGCTCAAATACACTTGATCCATGAGTCAGCATGAATCAGGAAGGAGGGTTGAGGGTTACTAATACAGCAGGCAAGGGCTTGTCCGCAGTGCCGTCGCTTTTAATGTCTGATTCTGCGTGATTGTGTGTTTGTTTACGCACATGCTAGAACTATCATACTTAAAGGAACTACATTCATGTCATGTAAACACTATAATTAGACTGAAATTGAGATAAATAGATTGAGGCCCGTAATACACCTAGATTATGTGATTATAGATTGATTGACTCAAATAACCCATTGCATTGTAAGCCAAGGCATTTCCTCACCTGGCACATTCAGCCATACCATGCACGCAACGAGCCATGTACATCAGGGGATGACGGAATTCTGACACTCCATAAGGTGAACCTAAAGAAAGTTTCAGAACCTTACACTACACAAAAAATGTTTTTACAGGGTGTTGTTGTCGTTATAATATAACTTTACTCTCTCTGAGGTTCTTCTGGATCCTCAAAGAGAGTCATTTTTGTGCTGTTGAGAAAATGGGAATCCAAAAGAGTCAGGTCAGTGAACCCCAATATCTTCAAGATGCTCGAATTTATAAAAGTTGAAATACATATAACTTCCTGCTAGGATTCAGTACATTGAGTGCTCTGAAAAATGTCATTTGGCACCTATGTAGGAGAGGATGGGGTCGTTCCAGTTGTTTCTCCAATTCATTTCACTGTACGGTTTTACAGGCTGCTTTAATATGATTCTCTACGCTGAGTATACAGGACATGCTTATTAATGGCCATAAGGGAAAGAACACAAAAGAAGTGTATGCGCAGAATGTTGACAGCAATTAAATGCCTATGTTATATGAGCAAGCACATAACAGAAGGCACATAGTTTACGTCTATTACTCATGAGTGCATTGATGTCAAATATTCAAATTTTTACACAACAGTGTTTCCATGACATGGAAATAGAATCCCCTTATTTCTGCAATTGTAGTAGAAACTTCCCTGCAAACAGGAGTTTATCAGTGAAGAGTGAAAGCTCTCTTTCAATGCTAAGAACATTAATTTGCATGTTGCTATAGGCTGCTGTTTTTGTGTCCCTCATTTGGATAGAAAACAAAATACCTCAAGCCAGGCAGAACAGGAGACGTGGAATGAACACACAAAACACCAGAAAATCTGAGGTTATTGTGACATGGGGTTACTATAAGCTCAGCTAAGGTACTAAGGTAGAGTCATCAAGGTGTGTCTTACAGGAAGACAGCCCCCGTGTATTTTTGTAGTGAACTCATCCTAAAACTTGATTGCAGAAGTAAGAGTGAATGGAGATGAGGTAAGCAGAGTGGAATAAGAAATCATCCTGGACTTTGTCAGTTTTGTGTCTTATGCGGGTTGGTGGATGAACCTCAGCACTTCTCCCTTTAAGGTATGGACACATTAGAGCATTATATTATCAAAAAAAAACAACTTAAGAGACACTGTAGTTTGTGGTTGATGCTTTAACTAGTTTGTATGGCGCTGTTACGAACCGGCACTGTAATCCTTTGACATTGTTATTGATCTTGTTTATGTCTAGTCTTACTTCTAACCCTTTAAGTCAAGTACACATTATGTTGTGTAATGTACTGTGATCTTTATGCTTCCTGTTTTGAATGGGAGGCAGACAGATCGGTCTGCTGTCAAATGCTGGAGAGTTTTGCATGATTATCTATAGAGAATGATTTGCGTAACTTGATTAAAAAAAATGCTTGTTCCTTCAGTACAGTATGTAGCAACCAACAAAGAACAACAGTAACAGTACATGCTGTGGCATATCATGTTCTCAGAGCAGGAAGGAATATTAAGTTGTGAAATAAGAGGCGCTTATGATAAACTTGACATCACATCGGATTACAGTGACTGATGTAAAACACCCGCTTTTGTACATGGTCAACGACAGAGAAACAAAGGGTTTTCTATAAAAAGGAATGCTTTGAACAACCACTGTCAGGTTAGAAAACAGATCACAAACTCGCTGACTGTAGCCTCTAAGAAAAGTTAATAACCAGGTGCTTGGGTATCAATTTCAGTGTGTTTATTTGCCTCTTGCACCACCGTCTTAGAAACTGTATGTCACTCATGTCCCTCACCATGATGTCATAGAATGAAGAGTTTATGAACCGTCTTTATTGTAGCCCTCTGATAAGCTCAGACAGAAATGGAAACAACTGTAGACTTAACGTTATTAGTTCTAGACTGATTAGTCATCAAGCCCCCCCCCGGTTAGAGAATGTCTTGTCTGCTCTCAGCTATGAACACATCTTTATTCTTGTCTGAAATAGATTACACTGATCTGTTTGTTTCACCGAAAGGAGGCCCCTGCGCTGGAATCTGATAAACTGCCATGTTTGACAGTGTTTTAATTGGCAGCTCCGTCTGTATTTACAGCTACAACACACACCTCTGAACAGGCCTGGACAAAATCATCACTTCATTAGTTACTTGGTTATATGCTTACGTCAACACCAGATTAAACTAAATCACTATCCAGAAGATTTAGATTCTGGAAGAGGACAAAAAGGAGACATCAGCATTAACACGCCTTTGTCTGTAAATGTTAACCGCAGTTTAACAGACAGCAAGATGGAATCTAAAGAATTACAATGAGGGGGATGGGAGGGATTTTTTTTTTTTTTTTACCTAAATTCCAACCATTTTTTCCTGTAGCAACATTAGTAATCTCTTCACACATAAGCAGCTGACCATATGTAATCCCACAAGCATCACAAAATCACTTAACACTCATTGACCAGTCACACTGGAAGCCTTGTGGAGTCCAAGTAAACTTTGGAAAACTCCTGTGTGTTATTGAGGTTAATTGAATGTCTGAAATGTCGTCCAAATACTACACTATCTCTCTAACCTTGGCTCTGTTAATGGTTATCTCTGTGAGTTAACCATTGTATTGATGTAGTACTGAAACAAAGGAGAGTATGAAGTACTATATTTTCTCAAATTGGGGTTTGTGAGTGTGAAAAGCCATGGCTTGGCTGAAATAGATATTTTGTTTTAGATCATATACTTACCTAGCAAAAATGTCTCCACTTAACTGAGTGGTGAAGAAGGTACAGAAGTTGTTAGTAAACACAATAACGCCTGCAATGTGTCTCCAAATGCTTAAGATGCCTTGATGTATGTCGCTGATGCACATGTGACGTGTGAACATTTTACAGCTTTTCTCAGCTTGTCTACATGACAGATACTGTAAATGAATTCCAAACATGAGCCCTTTGGTCTTCTTCCCATCTGAATCTGACTTTTGCCTGCCAATGTTATGTCTCTCATGCCGGTGATGATTCCTTCCACGTTATGTCTCACCTGTTGCTGTGTCTCGGTCAGTTCTCGTGTGATCTTGTACCATTTTGAACATTTCTGGAACATCTCCTGCTTCAAGTGTTGTAAGAGCAGCTGACATTTAAATGAACATCTATCACATTTTAGTGCTCAGAGGTAAAATGAAAACAAGTGTTTCAACATGTACGTTTGCGTGCGCTGTTTGATTCCCTTACCAGATCTTTGGTTGCGTAGAAAACAGATGGATTTGTTTTAAATCTGCAGTGCTCCCCTCTCTGTACTGGTGGTTTCCTTTTATAGACTGTTCCCTGTCCTTACTGCCAGCCAGTCGTTGGCAATAGCTACATCACTGTTTTTCCCACCAATAAAAGTAACAATAACAAATTTGATCTTAATGCTCCTTATCTCAAACCAGTTTCCTTTTCTGAAGGGAACATTTCTTGAAGAGGTTCGGTTCAACGTTTTACTCTTTTACCCTTCCAGATAATTGGCATACCAGCAACAATTATTCCTGGTTCACAAAAGCATCAACCAAGGCTAAATTTGACACTTTGCTCTCGTCCGCTTTTAGAGCCGGGATGGCAGTTTAATGGGCAGGGCAGTGTGGCTGCAGATCCCACAGGGATCAGCGATAAATGTTTTCAGATGCTGAAGAGACTCCGTGGTACTGCGGTAATTTGCACAACTAGATACTTTGCTTTTAAGCTGTCTGTCAGATAATGATTGATTATTGTGTTGTACCTTGAGAAGACCTGCCAAATAACTTAAGATAACGCAGCAGAGAGAGTGAGCTTCCACTTCCACTGTTGACTCTGAAGTACAGCGCAGTCACGCTTCTCATGCTCTGTCACTCACATGTGCACAGGGGGGTTTGAGCCAAGATTCGGCACTGAAATATTAACCAGATGACTTTGGAAACTGGGCAAGCGCTGTGTTGGTTTTGGGCTGTTCTTACTCTTCATTGTTCTGTCCCCCCTTCTTTTGACTTGGCTGTGACTGCACTGCAGCAGCTTTTATTGTGGAGGGATTTGGTTGGGAGGAATGGGAGGAAGGAGGATGGGAGGTTCAGACGCTAGGCCCGGCACAAAAACCAATACTAAACACAGAAGTGGCAAGGGAAGCAGAAGCCTCACTAATTCAGTGGTGTTGTGAGTGTAACGGCTCACCGCTGAACTTCCTCCCTCACACCAACTCTATCATTTATCGTGCAGGATAAACAGAGTTTTCTCCAGTGGTCAGCCTTTGCTTGCTAGTTTATCTGTGTCTCTTAGTGAGGCTTCACACTGGAACTGTGTTTGTGGGATAGTGCACTATGTAGATGAGCGTCATGAGCTCAGCACTAACTCATGGAAAGTGTGTGTTTGACTAATCAAATCAGTGAGGTAAACATGATGGTAAATATGCGGCAAAAGTTGCTCAGACTTGCTCGCGTAGATGCAGTGCCCCTTTTGAAGTGTTTTTTCTAGGATGGTGTTTGTGTTATTAGCTGTGGGCTACTGACCAGTGAAGCACATCCAGCATTTAGGTTTATAGTTGTCAACGCGAGGGTAGCAATGTGTGTTTTAAACTCATGATGTAGACCACATCTGAGAGCTATCATCAGCATATTAAGCTCTCAATCCCACTTGGCAATATGGTTGACGTGACTCATTTCTCAGATGTTATGCCTAGTGATGATAGTTTGTGCATCACAAAATCCCATTTATCAGGCTGAAGGGAAAGCAAAACAAAGCTCTGTTTCTTGCAGCTTTTGTAAATGGTTTTGACCCCTCCGCCCTCTATTAAAGGAAATGGAGCTCTCTGCACAGTGACCATTGCTTGCCCCATTCTCATGCTACTATGACTTCATATATTTTGGAAAAGTTTGTGAGGAAAATTCTCCATCTGGCCAGGAAGGATGTGAAACTGAATATGGATTCAATTTCTCTTAAATTCAAATGTAGCTCAGTAAAGACATATAAACAAAGCTTCTGGTCCCCTTCCCCATTTTTTTTCCCACCAGTTTCCCCCTGTTTTTCCAAGTTTTAGCCTTCAGCAGTCAGGCGAGCAAGAGGAAATGACTGGCTTTTCCACAGAATATGCAGTGTTGTAATTAGACCATGTCAGTAATGATATGAGTCAAACCTTTTACTGTAAAACACTCCATCTCTCCACCTGGGAATAGAAACATGGAACTCTCTGCTGTCTTACATTGATTTCTGAAAAGGAATCTGTTCAATGTACTGCTCAAATGTCTGGAGGATCATTTTAATCTGAAATGTTTCCTGGACGGCATATTAATGCAAGGGCTGTCCTGCTTTTACTGGTGTGGTTAGATTGAAGGTATCTTATAAGACAATCTGTGACATTATTCAAAGGCAATGTTACCAGTAGAAATGGGCTTTTTTGGCAAAAGAAAAAATTTCCACTAAATACATGCATATAACCTACTCCAACTATAAGCTCAGGGCAAAACTTGCAAACAATTATTAGTTATGATGATTGTTTAAGTTTCCCTAACAAGAGAAATATTAGTGAGGAAGAGTGCGTTTACTGACCTTCTTTAAGTACATACATTTAAAAAAACAACCAGTAAAATAGCATTTAAGTTAAATCTTTAGGATTAACAAAGTCGACCACATTGTCCCAACTATTAATCTTAACAACTATGAGCTATATTGTTTATATTTAGGTTTATCAATTCCTGACATTTTTCTCTATCTTGTCCCAGAATCTCCTCAGTTGAGCTCACCCCTCTCCACCAGCGAAAATGACCAGACAAACCTTGACTTGGGGGCAGACTGTTACAGCCGCCTCATTGTGGAGCCGCTGGATGGAGATGGTGAGCGTCCAGTGAGCCTGGTGTCCACATTGTCATCAGGTTCATCCCGTGACAGTCGCAGCCTCTTTGGGAGCACGGTGACCCTTCCTTGCTCCACTACCCCACCCATACCAAGCGAGGAGGACATAGACTTGGAGCTGAGCCCTGCTGTGGGCACCAGAGTGCAGGCAGGGGAGCAGAATCCCCCTTTCTGTTGGCAGGGTCAACAAAAGCCCAACATGGTCAGCCGTCAGTGGAACAACAACAACACAGCCGCCTCCAGCAGGAAGATAACGGACGCAATACTTCATGTGACCACCTCGCCCGTCGTCACCAAAGCCATGGCGCCCAACCCGAAGCTCACCTACGTGGACCGTGTCGTCATGGAGATCATTGAGACGGAGCGCATGTACGTCAAGGATCTGCGCAGCATTGTGGAGGTGAGTGGATGAGACACTTAAGTGCAGCCATAATGAAGTTTCCTTTACAGTGAAAGCGGCCGCGTATTCACTGACAGCCAAGTATTCAGTGTGAGCCAAACATTTAATGCTACGGGGGATAAATCAGCAGTATTGTGTGAGTTATGAGTGTATGTTTCACTTGGATGCGTGTGCAGCTATGACTTAATGTCTGCAGCTCTCTTTGGATGCAATTTCCGAATTTGGCAAGAATAGGACTCGAGGCCCGTTCAATGCAAATAATGCCATCAGTGTTCCCGGCAGCTGCTAGTGGCCACAGAGGAGTTTTACCATCATGTGTTATGGTTCCCTGTTTTCTAAACAAATTAGTCATGCAAAAAGTGTGTCCCACATCTGGCAATCGTGTTGGTTGTTTACAGTGTGTATGCTCATTAAGATCAAGGCTGTGGAATGGTTTCTGATCTGGCCATAGTCTTGTATATAAACCGCTCTGTATATTTATAGTGTAAAGAAAGTTTACAGCTTGTATCCTGGGATCTTTGGCTCTGCTGTCTGCAGTTCAAACACCAAACCAGGATACACAGCAGGTCTTTCCTGGAGAAATCTCAGGCTGTGTGATCTTACTGAAAGATAACAGAGCTCCATCGTTATCTCAGAGCTGTGAAGAATGGAAAGTGGATCAGAGACGATTCCACCCCCTGTCTGGAAAAAACTTCCAGACGAAGCAACCTCTCTTCATAGAAACAGGAGCACTCTGCTGTCAAGCAGCCTGCACTGCAGTGATGTTAATGTCTTTAACACGTGAGGATTTCTGAGACAGCCTGGCAGTATATTAGCGAACACCTCTCCTCACCTTGCCTCTACGCGACGGACTGCTGGCGTCTGGAGTTCTGCCCTCCTCACAGCTTGAGTAACGACTTGGTCCTGACAAACACGTCCAGGACTTCCTCAGGATCTCTTAACCATTTCACTAAGAGGAGCAGCAGCACCGTCTGGTCTGAGTCTGGTCATACAGGCCCTGCACCAAGCCCATGCCTAGCCTGAGCTCTCAGGCTCTCCCAGCCAACACAAACACTTCCATCTTTACGCCAGCTATAGAAATAACACAGATTCAAAAAGAGAAATCTGTTTTTCCATGGACTGTGTGGGAACAGTCTAGTACAGATGTATCCTTTATTCTCCTGTGAAAAGAATGTCTTATTCATGATCTAATCTAATTGATTTCATGCAGCTCCTTTTAATTTCACACCACCC
This sequence comes from Brotula barbata, assembly GCA_900303265.1. Taxonomy (NCBI): domain Eukaryota; kingdom Metazoa; phylum Chordata; class Actinopteri; order Ophidiiformes; family Ophidiidae; genus Brotula; species Brotula barbata. The sequence goes on from OMNV01009400.1 coordinate 95,955, forward strand.
CTTGAATCTAACATAGATGTGTGAAATCTTTTTTAAAATTTGTTATTGTTTCTTCTAATTTGTTAATCTCCACTGAATTATCAGCACTAAACCCTAGAGCAGCTGCGTCCATCCTGACTTTAGATCTACTTTATCTTTTTATCTCTGCTGTATCCACGGAAAAATGTTATGAAAACAGCTGTGTGACCCAGTTGGTCTCACACATCTAAATCGACCTAGAGGCCTGGCCTGAACACACCCAGAATAATCATACTTGACATTGTTGAAACAAGAATGTTGTGGGGGCTTCTTGTATCGGTAAGCTACAAAAAAGTGTTTAATTCTGTTTAAGGGATTTGCTTTTGGTCGCTTCTAAGGCAAAGTAAAGCATGGAGCTTTATCTGCATGTGCAGTTGGTCTGTATCATTATATCTCTCTGCTGCACTCATGTCACGAGTGATAGCAGAGTGTGAATTTGTGGTTAGTGAGTGCCTCACTGTGTTGTTGTTGTTGCGTGTGTGTGTGTGTGTGTGCGCATTAACACCAGGCGGACATTTCTATAGGAAACTGTCGTGATGATGCCTTGCTGACTACATGTCAACATTGCTGTCACTTCACTAGAATGCTCCATCCATCTGCTATAGTTAATTCAGTAGCGTGACACGATGACTCTTAATGAAGGCATGTGTGTGTGGGTGTCTGTGTGTAGGGTCTGTACTGTAACAAACTGTAGGGGAATGCTGTGTGTGTACACATTTTATCAGTCTCTGCTTGCTTACAGGTTTGTTTCTCTTCTCTTGTTAGTTTGTTTGTATAGCACGCGAGTGTGTAATTGGGCAAGAAGCAGTGTAATTATTCTGATTTTTTTTTCAGCTATTTTTATCTACCTCAGAGGTCCAGGGGAGTTGGGTCATGGGAGGGGGAACGGGCATATGGACATGAATGGTCTGGTTTTAATACTGTCTGGCTCACAGTCAATGGAACAAATCCTTAAAAGGACCCTAAAAGATTGTATCCAGCATTGCATCGCCAACACATATTTCAAAACTGAAACGACTTGAAATCCTGATAAAACACTTTCTTAGCTCTGTGTATTACATAACACTTCAGACATTGTAGCTCTGACGTTGCAGCAATCACCAGTATAAATCATCTGCAATGTGAAAACATGTAAATCACGAGACCAACCTAAGGGATTCCACCTCTGGAGTCATGCTCCTTCTACTGGTAAAAATGTTCATTGCATGCATGTATGATACATGATCCTGCATGACACCAAATATTGAAGTGAGCTTTTTATGTCTTTTACTGTTCCCAGGACTATCTGGCTCACATCATTGATAGAGGAAACCTTCCCATAAGACCAGAGCAAGTTTGTGCCCTGTTTGGAAACATCGAGGACATTTATGAGTTCAACAGGTACGTCACAGCCACTAGTACGAGCACACTGAACACACAAATCATGTTTTAGGCACTTAAGAAATGCTCTGACTCAACGATAATGGAATTCAGGTTATTTGTGTAAGATGACTCCATAGTTTGATAATGAGTTTGAGTAATTGTCATCTGTCACATTCCACAATACAGGAGAAACAATGGAGAAAAGAATTTTGCAAACAGCCAAAACCCAAGGAAATGGCTTTCTTTACATTTTATCATGTTATGTCAGCAAGTGTTCATTGGTGACCACGCTGGTTGCCAAAACACACATTAACATTCCTTCCACAGTATGGAGCCTCCCATGTAATACCAAGGACATTGAAGAGCCTGTAAGTCCAAGTAGGGGAAATAGAATTCTTGTTATTTTCTAGTGAGATTTGAAACATCTGTACTCGTGACATAGGAGGATTCTGGATACAAGGCACGGTTGGCTTTGCCTCTTGACACAGTTTCACAGCTTTGTTTGGGTGGAGACGTGATTATCGCATCCTGTGAGCAGGTGCCATTTGTCTATTCAATATTGCAACAGAGTCGTGCCAGTTAGCGGGAGGCTGCTAGGACAAAACCAGATTACTTACACACAAGAGATGAGTCTTTTTATCTTGCTCCTTTGGGAGGAAAATACTAGTTTACGCACCATTCAGGGATTTGTTGGTACAAAGGTTCCACACAGAGAGATATCATCTACCATACTTAGAGTGCACAGCTGTTATTCAAACCTTTAGCTGGCGCTGCTGAAGCAATACCTCTCATTCCTCTGGGAGTGTCAATAAACTCACAGGAAATATTCTTTATTACACTTAACCCTCGCCCAACCTGAAATATTACTCACAAAGAAAACATGCCTGTATGAACAAATATTGACATAAGAAAGAATTTACCAAGACTTTATCATTCTAGCAGCGTTATGACATTTTTACTGCTTATTGCTCAGTCAGTAGGTTTTGATCTCTTATGAAAGTATGCCTACGCAGTAAGTAAGTGATGATGAATTTGCTTTTATGTATGTATTTAAAGCAAATACAATATAATATTTGTTGTACACTTGTGATGTGACATTAAATTGAATACATAAAGAGAAATAATATTGTCACAGAATTCATCATGTCTAACTGTGGAATATCACACTCAGGATTTGGTTTCTTGACTACCAGTGTGTGTGTGTGTGTGCGTGTGTGTGTGTGTGTGTGTGTGTGTATATGTTTAGGTGCAAATCAAGTCCTTGACCCTTTGTGCTTGTCCCAATTTCACATACTTTCATATACTTTGCTCATTTGGGTCGGGTTTGGAGTAAATACCACATTTAAACAGGAAAAGTAACAATTATGTATACTCAAAGAAGTCTGATTTCATGCTGATGTTGGAAGATTGATTAATGGGCTTCAGATGGTCAGTTTTCCCAAAATGCAATGCAAAGTGGATGAGGAGGAATTAATCACAGATGTAAATAATGTGAATTCTTTGCGGAAAACATTTAATTTAAAAAATGGAATTGGCTATAATTTTCCAAAGTTACAGTTTGATTGATCCGATCTGATATCATTTAATGTTAGTAGTAACAACAAAAATAAAAACAAATGTATGAATCTGTTAGACATTATACAAGCATATTGTGCAGCGTGTTATGAGGGCTCTGTGTTGAGCAGTGCAGGCTGCCATCTAGTGGCGATTGCTTGATGAATTTCAAATTGGGGCAACATTGGAAGCCACAGCCAAAGAAATAAAATAATTATCATTCTTTATCACGTTATTATCATTTAATTCCTTTCCTCCTTGTTTTCTTTGAGTTTGACTTGTGTTGTTACATTTTCCTCCTAAAAGTGTAGCAGTTTACACGTCACTGATCTGTTAACACTTCGTCATCCTGCTCTACATTTCAGTGAGCTGCTGCAGGCCTTGGACATGTGTGAGAATGACCCTGTGGCTATTGCCCGATGCTTTGTAGATAAGGTGGGTGGAACTGTCGTCCTCGTCCTGATTAACGGCACTATCAGTTTCTCGAGGATATAAACAGTATTGATCTGTCTGTCTGCCTTGTGTTTCCCCAGAGTGAATACTTTGAAATCTACACCCAGTATTGCACCAACTATCCCAAGTAAGTGCCTGGAGACGCTTCCGTTCCTTTCTTGTTGGATGATGAGTTATGCGATTTGTTTAAGGGGCTCAGTGACATCGTTTATGTTTACCATCATGCATTGTTGCCCTAAAGCTCAGTGGCTGCACTGACTGACTGCATGAGGAGTAAAACGCTGGCCAAGTTCTTCAGAGATCGACAGGCTGCCCTGAAGCGCTCCCTCCCTTTGGGCTCGTACCTGCTCAAGCCGGTGCAGAGGATCCTGAAATATCACCTGCTGCTTCAGGTACATACATGATCAGCGATCTTCTTCAGTCAAAATGTCTTAAAAAAATCAGTATCTAATGTTCAGCGCACCATCCCTTTTCAGATTGTTTAATTTAATCAACGATTTAAGGCTTTGATACAAAACATATGACCATTATAACCAGAGAAAAACACAAAGAAAGGAGGTAGACATCCCACAAACATCCCATCTGTCGTCACTGTGCATCCGTGTAATGCATTTACAGTGCACCCTGTAAAAATGTCTGTACTTGTCCACCTTTTTCTAGGAAATTGCAAAACACTTTGACCCAGATGAGGAGGGCAACGAGGTGGTTCAGGAGGCCATAGACACCATGACAGGAGTGGCCTGGTATATCAACGATATGAAGCGGAAGCACGAACACGCTGTCAGAGTGCAGGTCAGCTGGAATTGCAGCAAAAACATACAGAGAAGCATGGACACACTCTTATTGATATTTTGTTTTTTCATCTTACCGCTGGTGTCTACTCAAACCCACTCAGTTCCCCCTTAACTGTTCCTGTCGGGGCCCTTTCTTACATTGATTTATTGCACATATTTGCTTTATTCAATATGGCAGCGCCCTGTGACATCCATAGTCCCAAACAGATCCATGAACCTTCATAACCTGGTATTGAGTCGCAGTAGGTTTTTTTTTCATCACGTCCAGCCTAGTGTTACAGTGAAGGCTAAAGGTTTTTAATGATTTCCCTGGTTTGAGTCTTTGCCTGAGTGGCAAGGGCTTTGATCTTGTGCTTTATAAGAACAGCAAATGAAAGCAGACACGACCTGGCATTTGCCTTGGTTCGTGATGGAGAACGGTTGACAGTGTTGGTATGTGCTTGCACGCATCTGCAGGAGATACAGTCTCTTCTGATCAACTGGAAGGGTCTTGACCTGACCACCTACGGTGAGCTGGTGCTGGAGGGCACATTTCATGTCCAGCGGGCCAAGAACACTCGTACGCTCTTCCTCTTTGAGAAGATGCTCCTCATTACCAAGAAACGAGGGGAACACTACGTCTACAAGACCCACATCTCGGTATGGAATTCGACTTTTTTTTACTAATTAGTGATTTAACAGAAACATGCAAGCAAAGAACATTGAGCAAGAGCATGTTTTTTAAGAAGCAGATTTATATCCTAGAGAAATATATTATAAGAAAGGATAGTACATGGACGTCTAATAATACTGTCTACATCATTACATTGACTTTGATTGCAGTGTTCCACCCTCATGCTGCTTGACAGTGCCAAGGATCCCCTACTCTTCAGTGTCATCCATTTCAAGCATCCCAAGCAACCCCATACAGTGCAGGTAAATGAGTCTCAGCCTTTAAAACAGCAGCTAGAAATGCCACATTTCAACAGACGGTTCAGAAATGTCACGAATAAACATCAGACTGGCTTTCTCAAACACTTAATTTCCTCTGATTTATGCTGTTGCAGGCCTATTATATATGCAAGTGTGTATTTAATCAAAGGAGTGACTCTTATCAAATGGCAAGTGCTTGTTGTTCCAGGCCAAGTCAGTGGAGGAGAAGCGTCTGTGGGCCCATCACATCAAGAGGCTCATTCTTGAGAACCACAGCAACCTCGTCCCACAGAAAGTAAACAACCCTGAACATCATAAAGGCAAACTTTCTTCTTAGCTACTCATGAATGGCTGATGAATTAACACGGCGTCTCTTTGTTTCAAGGCAAAAGAAGCCATCATGGAGAATTCCATCTGTAAGTGTTGCCATAGCAGCCATAAATGTTGTTATAAAAGAGAGGGATGATTAATTTCCTGTGGAAAATATGGAATGCTGGTGTAGCCCATAAGCCATCCATCAACTTGAAGAAATTACTTTTTGTAATGAGGATTCTTTGCTGAACGGTGTGTTCTTTCGCGGCCTAGATCCAGGGAAGTACCGCTACAGTCCTGAGAGGCTGAAGAGAACGGAGTCCTGGAAAACTGAAGACTTCCATCTTGCGGGACGAAATGGACGGAGGAGATCAGGTAACTGACCCTAATAACAGAATGCAATATTCAAACGATATTAGAAGATCTCTGCCATTATCATCATCACTCATTTACACAACTGATGGCTTATTGTTTTGTCCTCATTTTAGAGCCTGCAAAACAGATCATAAGGAACACAAAAGGTTGGTATATTATTTGATTATAGTTTACATCTGTGGAATTACTGTATGATTTTTGACAGATGCAGAGTACATTCATTAGTTATGGGTCAGTTAGATTAATATTCTGGGAGCCCCTACCATGGTTATTTCATGTCAGATAAGAGCTTTCCCCGTCCCTTTGTTCTCCCTCAAAGACACCTGGAAAACAGATCAAAAGAGAGACACACACACAAACGCACACACACACTCCCACTCAGCTGGCCTCACCCATAATGGAGTTTATTATATTCCACATTGGTAGAGGGCTTTGTCATGCGCGCGGTCTTTTCAATAGTCAAATTAAGCCTTACCTTTAGATCTGCATGTCTTCTGCTCTCATCTATTCTAATTGGTTGTTATGAAAGAGAAAACCTCTGTATTCTTGTCCCCAGCTCTCCTTTGCTCCCAGCGAAGATCAATTTTTCAAACCAATGTAACGAAGGACCAATTTTCATGTCAACCTTCCTATCTCGGCAAGGCAGTAGGTCATCATATCCTGGCTAATTGTATCATGGCCAGTTTGAGCCTCTGAGAGGAAGATGATTCTAATTGGTGTTTATCTAATCACAAGGCCTCCCTGCAGTCTGGGCAGGACTAAGTACTGCCTCACTCAGCCCTGTTTGTGAAAACCAAGCCTTTGTGCTGACCGTCACTGCTGAAGATTCATATCATATTTACTTTGTTCTGTCATCTTGCTTGGCTTGTGTGTGACGTTGTTTTTGGTGATGCTGACATTTTCGTTTGTTCTCCTCTCCCCCTTTTGCTTTATCTTTACTCTCCGTGCAGCTGTTTTGAAGGTAAGTGTCAGAAATCCAAACAGACTGTCGTGTTTTTTCGCCTTTCAAAGCATTTCGTTTAGTTTAGTGTGCAGCGGTGAGATATGGTTCCCCAGCTGTGCCTCAGCAGTTCACATTTGCATTCTCATTACAGAGGAGTACAAACCCAAAAGTGAAAGATTAATCCTTAAAGTGCTTTATTGTGCTTTTGCTTTGAATTGGCAGGGATTACAAAATCATATCTCACCCTCAGCTACAGCAGCTTTTTGATGATTCCAACACATTTACAATTTTGCAGTCGCAATCACAGCATTGCTCGAGCACTGGCCTTGCAATAATAAACCACGTGTCTATGACTTCACGCCACAGCATGCAGACAGCGAGGGCGCACTGCTGGGAGACAGGCGCTCCCTTCAGCCAGCCAGTAGTGTCAGTACACTGGACTCCAGTCTAGGTGAGACCCAGGCTGAGAGGCCTAGTGTGGAGGATCTAAGCCCCAGAAGAGAGTCTCTGGAGCAGCTCAGTCCCACTGACACTGACCCTAAAATGGGCTCTTCACCCAGCACGGGGGGCCTGGGGCCAGAGCTGGACAAGGGAGAGGAGTCAAACAAAGTGGAGGAGGAGAGTGACAAGGAGGATTTACTGATGGGAGGCGACCAGGTAGCAGACTTTGCCAGCTCAGTGCTGGCAGCCATCTCCTGCTGGCACTTTAGGGCCAGGGCTTTACTTTCCACTCATTTCACAACGGTGAGGCTTTCTGCCACTCACGGGGTTCCCTGTCCCTCCATTCCACTGACTCGTCTGACACTCCGTCTCCCATGCTTGCTGTCTCACTCCCCTTTCTTCCAAATCGGAATGAACTAACACCTGCTACCATTTGCTGTGGAAACAGATTACCTCAAGTTGAAGTTGCACTAATACCTGCATGGCCTTAAGTTCTCCCAGTCTGTTAACAGAGGCCCGGCGAGTGATGTGGTGAAACTCGGTGCATGTGGAGGTGTTTGCTTGCATTGATTTGATGTGGAGGATTTTGCTGAGCTTGTACTGTTCTTCTGTGATTGTTTGTCTGGTACAACATGCATTTGTCTGTCATTGGAGATAGTCAAGTTAATAATTGTTGTCTTAAATATGATTGATCATTGGTTCTAGAGGATTTACGGTCAGTAAAAATCAGACTTCTCAAAAAAAGTCTCTCAATTTTGAGTGGAAAAACAATTCAGAATTCTGAGATAAAAGTCAGGATTCAGACTTTTTTTCTGAGATTTTATTTATTTATTTTACGTACCAAACCTTCTTTCCATATGAATTTTACCTTGATTTGAATATAATAATTAAAAAATGTACACTTTGAAGCGACACCTGTGTTTGCGTCAGAGCCAGCGGCTTCGTGTGCCACGTTAAATGTTGTTTGACTTGAAAGGTTAATGTAGGCATCAAATTAAATGACCAGTAGAATAGCCAGAGCTCTGCTCTTTGATAATCAGAGTACTAATCACATTTCGCCCCTGCAATTTCTAATTTGGCAGCTTTTATTAAAGGCTAATTGTTATAACAATTCAGAATATGAATAAATACATGCCATCTCAGAGGAGAAACCATCAGAAATGTAGAGTGATTATTTTCCTTTTTTTTTTTTTTCACAGTGACCTGAATACTCCCAGTTTTGTCCACTGAGACATTTGTTTGCCGTCTAGACTTTTTCCCACCCTGGATTCTGAATAAAAGCTCCCTCTCATGTGGTTTCTTGTTGCTCTCTCAGGACGATCAGAGCAGAGATTCTCCTGAGGTGAAAACTACACAGAGGGAGGAGGTCGAAACGTCCTGCCAGGGGGACGAGCAGAGGGACGAAGCTGTGAAAGAAGAGCTCAACAGACAGGTACTAACAGTATTCAGGCCCTGTATGCATCATTTCATGGCAGGTGACGTGACGTGCATAATAACTGTGCCAAATCGTGGACGTACGTCAATCCACAAGGCTGAGCGATGCTCTTAGTGTTGCTTAGCCTGATGTCTACGCATGCTACATAATGAATGAAATCATTTCAGTTCATTTACTGTGAATGTCAACTCACTCAACATTCAGATAAATGTTGTAATTCACAGGCGACCTTTGCCATCAGCCCAGCTTTTTTTCTTGGGCTTATTTGAATGAAGCCCGGGGCTCTATTAGCGCTAGCTGTGTATTTGTAGCCCCGGAGATGAAATTGCTGCGCACACGTCACTGGTCGGCAGTCCCACAGGGAGAGACGACATTCGATTTGGAGGCTCTTCTTACCTGATTCTCGCAGCTATCTGACAAGACAGGTTCTACATCTGAGCAAAATATGACGGGCTGTTATTCGCCATGCTCTTGCCTCCACTCCAGACCACACACATGCTCCATTTGCCAGAGCAGGCAGTCCGAACCGCGCAGGCAACATCTGGGAGTGAGTGTAGATTAATGAGGAGCCAGGGTGACATCAGCATTAGGATCCCTGAAATGTTCACATTCGTGGCTGAACCTGCCAAGGGTAAGGAAAATGACACAGCGAGTTATTAGCAATAAAGCTGAAGGTGGGATCAAAATGTCTCCATAATTTTACCTCACTCTGATAGTGAACCTGGAATTAGGTCAGTGAAATAAAGCTGCAGAGGGCCTGATGGGATATAAAACATGCGTCATAAATTGTTGGTGCTTAAGATTAACCCGTGTAGTTGACTTTGAATCGATCCGTTAAGTTAATGGCAAACGGAGAGTCTTGTCATTACCTGATCTCACTTTGCTAACGCTAGCATCGTGTTTCAGGTCAGTGCTGAAGAGAAGTCTCCACCAGCCAGTCCCCCTCAAGAAAAACCCAAGGATCAAAGCCCCGAGCCTCCCGTCTCCCCTTCACAAATCCAAGATTCCTCAGAGTGCGAGGACACGTCGTTTAAAGTAATTGGAGAGGAGGAAGAGGGCGAGAGCGACTCCTCTGGTCTTCAAGTGGAGGACACCAGCCTCCTGACAAACGAGGAGCTCTCAGAGGAGGAAGAGGAGGTGTTTTCGTACAACAAAAGCATCCTACCTTCCTCTGTATTGGACCAGGCGAGTGTGATTGCCGAGCGCTTTATTAGCAGCCTGTCCCGACGGAGCAGTCTGGTTTCAGAGGACCAGCATTCCCTGGCCTGCCCCTCCCCCCCAATTGCCAGTGAAGTCTTTGAGAACGAGCCCGAAGTGTCAGGGAGCCCCATCCCAGAGCGACAGGTGACCGCAGAGGCGAATCTATCAACACCTGCCCACGAACCTGCACCGAACGTCCTCAGTGACGGAGAACGGCGGTCCACTCTATCAAAACAGGACCGCCTCCTCATCCACAAGATCCGAAGATACTACGAGCACGCTGAGGACCAAGACGCCGATTTCAGCATTAAGCGCAGGGAAAGTCTCTCGTACATCCCAGCAGGTCTGGTGAGACACCTGAGCCGACAGCTTGACATCATCCCTCAGGATGAGGCTGGCCACGCCCGCAAGAAGAGCCCCTCTTCAAACCGACCCACTTCTTGGTCTGTGTTTGACCTGCCTGGCTTAGAGAAGAGTCAAAACACTGAAACTCCTATTTTTGATCCGCAGACGTCTGTGGAAGGTAAGGCTAGGTCTCAGAGTCTCACCGACAGCTCCACCACAGATGAAGAGTTCAGACCCTCTTCAGACATGCTTAAAGTTTGGCAAGACATAGAAATGGAAATGAAGAACAGCGATGAGGAGATCCAGGATGTTCAGCAGATTGGAGAAGAGAAAGTTAACGACTCAAGTTCAGATGCGACTCAAGGAGAGGATATGAGCTTGGATACTTCAGATATTCAAACCAGTACGCAGCCGCAGCAGATTTTAGAAGAGCCAGAAACGAGCACCGCTTCAGACGAATCACCCAACACAACCTGTCCAGCAGCACCGGGAAAATCTGACTGGGATTCGCTGCGTAAGATTCCCACGTCCCAAGAGAGGAGTCAAGCCAACTGTTCCCCACTACCAAAGATCATTAACTTCCGAGCAAGCGTGGACGAAGACCAGATCCTACAAGACGTGGGAAGGATGAAGAACAAGGTGTTCCAGCTGGCACGTCAGTACAGTCAGCGGATCAAAAATAACAAACCTGTAGTCTGGCAGAGGAGCAGGGAATTCAAGAACATGCCAGCTGTGCAAGAGGAGAGGCTTCAATGGAGGAACAGAGGTAAGAAGTAAAACACCTTCTTTCTTAAGAATTAATTAAGACATTAATTTAATCTTTAAGCTGGTGACACTAAAGTTTTGTGTGTGTGTGTGTGTGTGTGTGTGTGTGTAGGTAAAGCTGACCTGACGTTGGCCTTGAACACGGGTGAGCACGCCATCATTCTTGAAGGTTCCCCAAGTCCAGTGCAGACCCCCAGCTCCAAGACCACGGTGTCCTATCCACAGAGTCCACAGACCGAGACCTTCCACTGGCCTGACGTGCAGGAGCTGCGCTCCAAATACGCCCCCCACACCCCGGACAGAGTGCCTTCTCCCGCCTCGAGACCATGCCATAGCTGCACAGTCCCAGATCGGATGCTGGACTGCTGCACTAATGGGTTTAGCAGTCAGGAACGTAATGGCAGCTCGGACAGCTACGACTCCTTAGAGCTCCATAAAGCTCAGACAGACTCTACTGAGCCTGACACGGGTCACAACGGGAGGGGTCCTGTGGTGGAGGACTGGCGTCAGCTCGAGTCCCAGCTGTGCACGTGGAACTCTTTGGATCACATGCTGGGGTCTCATCCCCTTCACGAAGTACAGAACCTTCAGGAACCCATGAGGACCTGCTGCACATCTGGTCATGTGTCGGCGATGAAACTCCACGACCGGGACAACCTCCTCCAGGAGGGCTTGGACTGTACCACAAAGAAGATGGAGAGTAAGCTAGTGAAGAACTTAAGACAAAAGTTCCAGAGCTTAAGCTCAAACTCATGAACTTTTATCCTTTTATTGTAAAATATGTTCATCATAATCAGGAAATATGCTGTTTTTTTCATGACCTCCATGTTTGTGGAGAATCAGATCCTTTAACGGATCCTTTCTCTCCTCCTCCCTACAGAGTTTGATACTTTTCATCTGCACAATCTTTTTTCCCCCCCACATTCTAGTGAGCACTGGGTGGTTATTTGTGTTTTGATTCAAAAGGGATATTTTAGCTCACTGGTTAAAGCCAGGAGAGGACAGCATATTGCCTGAAAACACGTACTGCAATATTTGTACAATTGGGTGTTTGTCCGCATTGTACAATACATAAGATATGTAAAAATGTGTATAAAGTCATCTGTATCACACAAACGTAATAACGGCCCGTATTCCGGTAGATAATTTGGAGAGATTAGTTTGTATTGTATTATTTGGCCTGCATTCGATTTAGTTACAATCATTACGGCATTTATCGTGTAAACATTCGGGTGAGGAGTGGTCAGTGCCATCTCTTCGAGGCTGAAAGCCTCATCAGGGTTTGACCTCAGACCAAAGACGTTCACAATTTACTGATGTGGTCGCAGCAATAATTCACCTCCACATCTACTGTAGCTGCTTTGTTTTCACACATCACTGGAGCTTTATTTTTCTCAACCTGTTGTATATTTTCCTTGATATTATTTATGATACTGTATATTTAGGAGAGATTGGCTTCATGTAAATAATGACCCATAACATCCGTTTTACTTTTCCATTGCAGAAAACAAGTAGACTATTGTTTCATACATGAAGTTTTCTATATTTTCAATAAAAACAGTAATGTTAGGTTGTCTGGTTTTGCGTGCCGAATCCGTGCGTGTCCATCTAACCGACGTATAATCCCAATAATCCCCTGATGACATTACGTTATCTCACTTATTGTATGGCTACTGTCCATAGAATTCATTTTATAAAACTCAACGCGGTACCCTGCACTAACCCTAGCAATCGGAGTGCTATTCAAACAGCAGCAGCACAATATAACCTGATAGCTACATAGAAGAAACCCACTTAAAGTTGTCTTATTAGCATATTTCCATGATGAAATCCAATACAGTGAATTGGAGCAGGGCTGATGCTCCAATTCACTGTATTGGATTTCATCATTTGCAATAGAGCAGCAACCTTCTTTCATTGTAAAGAAAACAATTGACAATTGAACTCTGAGATTGACCAATCACAATTGTGCATTACAGAAAGCTGAATAAGAAATAGTTAGTAATTATGGGGACTTTAAGGGCGACTTCAGTTCATGTAGCATTCAGAGAGGAGAACAGGATTGGCCTGTGCTGAACAGCGAGATGGATCAATGAACGCCTCTTTGGACCGATTTTTCGCTCAATCGCGGCCATGGACGTTTTCTTTAGGAGCACGGTATGGAATTGACCGAAATTCAACATAATTTATGACATTTGCGGTCTGTAATTTCCTCTGCTACACTGACCCTGAAAGATGTTCTATTTCTGGATTTTAATCGACGGGTTATCTTGATGTTTTAATTAAGTTGTTGGATAAAACAGCTGAGGTGTGGAGGAGAGTGTGGCTACCTGTCGATGGGCTCCCAAACAGAGGCTCTTTGAATCCAAGTGGAACGGCCCCATCTGTCGAGTTCACTGATCTAGAAAAAGAAGAAGAAGAGAACAAAGCGTTGAGTGTCTTGTTAATAACGTCCCACAGTGCAATCAGATGACGGGTCCTGACTGGCCGCGTTGGGCCTTCTAGTGGTCAGATTACCAAAGATGCATCAGTTATCCCTCAGCCTCTTCCTGTCCTTATTCCTATGGTTCAAACATCCCAAAACTGCACAGAAAACAACAATTTTGCACTAAAATGAGTTTTTCCTCTCCCATACCGTGTGGGTTGGTGTCATATGACGACGCTATTGGCATTTTTGTACATGAAAATCATCCACAAAACATCAATACACATAATTGAACACGTATAATCAATGAGCTTCTGCACCATATTCTTTAAATTCCACGATTTTATAATCCAGGGCTATTTTTATTCTTTACAAAAAGTAAATAAATCTCTATCAGTAAAAAGTAAAAAAATAATATCAAGCAAATATAGGAAATAAAATAAAGGAAGTAGATGTCAGTCAGGGTTGTTTTCGTTATACTCAATAAAACGTGCAAGAAATAACATTTTTAAACGCGAGACCAAACTGAAGGAGATGTGGATGATTTGTTACGAAATCGACCGGAAGTAATTACTATTAGCTGCGACTCAAACCTCCTTTGGCACTTTAGAATCCAACTCCCAATATCAAATCAAATTAATTGGAAAGATGCGCGCCGCTCCCTGACAGGCCCGAGTTTTTAATCCCAAACAGGTTTATATTTAACACCAAGCCCCTGTGTGTGTCTTTATTAATCTATGTTTGATTGTGGCGCCTCGGGTTACAGAGCGTAATTATGAATCCGAGGTGCTGAAACGAACCATCTTGTCTTCAGAGCGCTGTAAAGTCACCTACAATTAAATCAACCCAAACCGGATGTTCAATTTCCTTCAAAATAAAAGCATACGCGTGACAAACACGGTGAGGCGTTTTCTTTTAAATTATCAACCAGAAGTGATGATTTAATTTCTGCGAACTTGACACAAATCCAAGCACATCGACTAATCGAGAAAAGCGCACGGAGCGCATTTGGAGACCAGATGCCAGCAACATAGCCTCCATTGGCACAGAATCAAATACCTTGTGTGTTTTCTATTTTTCGGATTTGTAAAATTTCGTTGTTTTTTTTTTATGAAGGATGGGCTGTGCGATATCAGGTCTGGCAGCAAAAACAGAGTTTGGAGAGAAGAGTACTGAGGATGCTCCTGCTGCGCATCCCAGAGAGGATCAGATTCAGATGATAAAGGACTCATGGAAAGTTATCAGGGACGACATAGCCAAAGTTGGGATTATTATGTTCGTCAGGTGAGATTAGAATCTTTCATTATTGTTTTGTTGCATGTCAAATTAAACATGTCCACTAAGTAACCAGGGGGGATTCAGCTGTACCAGGATGTACTGGGATGTGGAGCGCTGCATGCACATGAATGTTATGCTATAAAATTCTGTTACGTATTTTAAGATCTCTCATTACAGGAATTAAAATATGGGTTCTTTTCGGATTTTGCAGAAATATATTTTTTTTTTTAATATAAATATGTTTTTTTTTTCTTCAATTCCCGGTCACATCCATCAAACTGACGTCAGGTTCAAAATAAATACATACAAACATAAAACAAGTTGAGCTGATATAACCAAGAGTTCCCAATCACAGTATTGTTTTTAAAAATCTTTCTATTTTCTCATTGCTGCATCCTGTAGCGTGGACAGATGTGCACGCTACGCTCACTTTCCCTTTCATCCTCCTCTTGTTTCTGACTTACAAAGCATCGATTATTCACACAGAGTTCTCTAAGACGTCGCCTCTGTGTGCTGACCTGCCGCTGGCGCTCCCAGGCCGGAGCCGTAACACGGTTTGGTCTGAGGCCGGGAGGTCTCGTGGGGGACGCGCTCGTTCGATGTGACGATGACACGGTGCCCGAGAAAAGTGCACGACATATCCTTCAATCTGCCTCCACTGACACACGCAGTTTAGCACGGACATCAGGGAGCAGAAGACCTCTCCATCCCCTCGTCCCATCACATCCTATCACATCTTCACAATATTATATAATACACGGCTTCGGGGCAATTAAAGTCATCGGACATTAGGAAGATGCTTATTATCTCCGACGACGATGAAGGCCACCCTCCAGAGAAGCATCTTTGGCCGGAGGCGGGCAAATTTACCAATGACAGACTGTGGTGATAAGACATCAAGCTACCAGGCAACCGCATGTCCCTGGGGTGACCCCGACAGCCGAGGGGACTGACCTTAGCCTGGTCAACTTGGGGCCTCTTGTGGATGAGGGCCTCCCCGAGGGGCCCCCCAAGGCTGTCAAGACTTATATTTCAGCGAACGGTGCTGCTTTTAAAAAGACGTCGACTACACAACAAAAAGGGTATAAAAGCTAAAAGTGTTTTTACGAACGAAGGGAGAGGGACCCGACCAAAGCAATTAAAATTCCACGTGGGCTTTTCGAGGCTACGTCGCTGCACGCATGGGTGCCTCCGTCCACAACGGCACAAATCCTGCTGGCGAGTTAACGGCGTCAAAATCCTCCGCCGTTCTCCAAACGAGGGCAGATATGAATAGTGTGAAAGCAAATTTCACAGTCAGTGAACTTCTGATGGATCCCATTATGGATCTGCTGTAAAGTAAAACACGGTCACACACAGTGCGGCAAAACACTGCAGAATTATTCATGTAGACCGCCAAGAATGTTTCCAAATGAACAGAGGAGCACCGAGATAAAAGAGTTGGTCCATCTGCATATAGCGCCACCTATAGGCCGAACTGACCTGTTCAGAGATGTTTAAGTGTTCAAACGGGTTACAGAAGTATGGAACAGGCAGACCTGCTGGCTACTTCTATTAAAAAAAGCCCCAATAGATCTGATCTCCCGTCTTCGTCCCGTCTCTAAGATCCTTAAAGGTTTAGTAGCTGATCAGCTGATTGATTACTGATCCTCTAACGATTGATTTGAGCCTCTTCAGGCCACCCTACAGTCCTGAAACAACAATGACATAAACTAACAAACGATCTGCTCCTTACCGCCGACCCAGACACGCCTCGGTTCTAAAACTCTTTAACTTAAACGCAGCATTCGACACCGCCGGTCACAATATTTTACTTGATCGCCTTGAAAAATACAAAGGAGTCAGTGAGCCGGCTGCTCTCCTGGTTTAGCTCGTAGATCCTCTGACAAAAAGGTCACATTTTGATACGAATGATTCCAGAACATGGCTCTACTCTATGGGACTTGGCGTTCTGCAGGGCTCCGTACTTGGAACTTTAATGTTTTCAACTCACACGCTTCCTCTTGGTGAGATCATTTGCAGTTCTGGCATTGATTTCCATTCATATGGGGATGATACTCTATAAATATTTACTCTTTTGGCCACGTCTCTTTTGCATCTCAGCTCTTTGTCACTTTCTGCCGCCGATGTTTTCCACAGCAGCCTTTAACAGAGACATCACATGCGTCACACCTCGCGCTGACACCTCCG
>OMNV01009400.1:114814-149029 GCA_900303265.1 Brotula barbata
CCTCCCCCCCAGAGGATAGAACCGGGTTTGGGTGGAAAACACGGAGCAGAGCGCGAGACAAGTGGTATCATATCATCACGTCATGTGCTTGTCGCATCTATCACGGCCACTTGTGTGTTAATCAGTGTGTGCGTCAGGCCTGTTTGTGTTGCTGCACACAAGGCCAGCGGAGACAATTACTGCCTGAGGACCTGAAGGTACCACAGACGAGCGCCGCACTGCAGCAGCCCCGTTAGACGGCGCGGCGAGAGGCGGCTGCTCTCAAAGTGGCTGATAAGGCCAAAGGGTCCTTCAGCCGCTCTCAGGGACATTAGTACAAATGTCTGTGGTGAGACGGAGCAAGAGAGACCCAAACCCGGCATCACCCTTTGTTCTGTATTCATCACGCACACACACACCTGCGAGTAGAGAGAGAGAAACAGATCTGTGGTGTTTCAGTAATCTGAAAACAGGAACGGAGAACGATGCGCCATCAACTGTCAACATCCTTTCAGCAGACATTAGCGGACGATCTCTGAGTGCTGATTCACGCATTCATGGCAAGAGTGAGCGTTATGACAGACAGGCCCCCAGCCGGGAGGGCCCCCAGTACCTAGGAACTATTCTGTTTGAATATAAATGAAGTAAAGTCTTTTTATTCAAACTTTTATTTTATATCCACACTGTGTATGTGGCTCAATCTTTAAACCTTTTGAACCCTGAACCTTCTCCCAAACTCTCTCACTCTCCTCTCCTCACAGGAAATCCAGATTTATCCATCATAAATCCAGATTTATCTCCAATGTACAGACTCTTAACACTGCAGACCCCTGAAGTTCAACTAATCGCAATATAAAACTTTAGAAAAATTCGTAAATTAGATTCTACTTGTATTCCCTCTATTAAAAGGTTTGTCAACTTGGTCGTGAATTTGAGTTTAGATGACAGATTTATACCTTGAATAGCAGCAATAACTAATAGTAATGACACTTTTCTCTCTCTCTCTCCAGGGTGATGTCCTTCATTGAGAAAAGCGTGGCTCGCCTGGACCAGCTGGAACGACTGGAGGCTCTGGCTCTGGAGCTCGGAAAAAGCCATTACCATTACAACGCCCCGCCTAAATATTACAATGTAAGAGCCTCAGAAAGGCTTTTAACCAAACACAAACACACACACACACACACAGGTAGAAGAGAGGAGACCCTCAGGATGAAACCACCTCAGTTTGAAAACGACGCGGACTAACCTGAACCTGGGGGGTTAGGGATCGGGTGGGGGGTTAATTTGGTGATCTAATTTGAAATTCCTCTTAACATATTAACCTAAAACACCTCAAATCAGTTTAGATGAGTGAGTGTAGCCGTCCTACAGCAGCATTATAATAAGTACCAACAGGAGAAAATCTCAAAAATGTATCTCAAACACCCAAAACATGAGTTTCTGTTCACATTGAATCCTCCTCATACAAACTTCAATGACCTAATGTCAATATTTTGGAAGATATTAATGGTAGATGATCATTCTGCTCTTTTGTATTAATATGACCTTCAATCAACACAGCCCAAACTGTAACTCTCTTCATATCTGGGTGGCTGCTCGTCATTCTTCCTTATTGGTTTAAGACTTCCACACGGCCCCCCTTCTTGTGAGAACACCATCGGGGAAAAATTATGTATTCAGTAGCTGTTAAAGCTCCATTAAAGCTGTAACTTAACTGAACCAGCATCTTATGCACTCGATGCATATTTGGAGTCCTGCCTGGATAAATTCAGCTCCTGTCTGAAGACGCATTTTGGACCTCCAGACCAACAGGACATGCAGTCTGAATGATTGTCTATAACCCAAAGATAAGAGTTGAATAATTTGATCGTCTAGATCTGCTCCAAAATCTCCTCCACTTGTTGCCCCCTGGCCCACCTCTACACAAACTTTCATAAAAATCCTTCAATAACCGTGAGTTATCTTTTAACACACAGATGCTGAGGCAAATCCTCTCCTGGTGTATCGTGTTACTAAATATCAAACACTCTTATTTTCCAGTACGTCGGAGCTGAATTTATCGGTGCCGTGCAGCCCATCCTGAAGGAGAGATGGACAGCTGAGCTGGAGGAGGCATGGAAGGTAAGACGCATCATCCCCGTCTCCCTCTTAGAGTCTCAATCAGACACCTTACACACCTTACACATATAAAGGAGGCTCGACGTGCGCAACCATCACATCATTGTTCGTGTCCGGCTCGTGTCAGCATCTCTTCACTTAATGCATCATGTAACACGTCAAGATGGGAACCAGCTCGACACGGGCTTGACTGACGCAAAACTGTACATCTCATTGAACCATAAGTGAACAAACTGACAGAATGGAACAGGGCCGCGTCACATCGCCTTGAGTCAAAATTCCTCCTGTTATTAATGCTCAGATAATGTCGGTTATCAGGATTTATGATCACACGTTAAGTTAAAACTGACACTTTAATACTGTTAATTGGAAATTCACTCGACTTTGGGATTTTAAGAAGTTTATGACACAAATCTGTCATATGAATAAGTCACCTGAACAGCATAGCCACATATATAAGATGTGAATGTAGTTTTGCACTTGTACTGTCTAAATGGCAGGATTTTGCAGGCTCTTGTTTAATAATCAAAACACCGCCATGACTCTACTGCCATCTAGTGGCCGAACGTGCGTCTTACTGGAGCTTTTCCTGACCTTCACTTTGGTTTGTGTTTCAGACCATGTTCCTGTATGTGACCAATCTAATGAAACAAGGGTACCAGGAGGAGAGCATCCGCCAGCGCCACCTCGTGGTCTCCCCGAAGGACAGACCGGATAAGAGGAACACAGCATTATGAGTAGCCTGGCATCGCCACAACGCAGACTGTTACTGTAGCATAGCGAAGAAATGTGGCCATATACTGTACATAGTGTATTTATCCTTTCATTTTCTACATTATTCACGTTTAGCGGTTCATTGTTTGCTATTTTATCTGACTGGATATAAATGAATTGACTTAAAGCACTTTTTCTTTATTTCTTTGTTGTAATCCTACTCGGTAAGACTCTACAAAGGTTTAAAAAAAAAAAAAAAAACCCGCTGCCCGTGTTGAAATGACAAAGGTAACTCATTCATACATTTACAGTATTTATCATCATAATCAGGGGGTTATTTTATCCAAGTTTCTTCATTTGAGTAGAATGTGAGAGCCCGATAAACTGAATTAATCTTGGGTTTATTCATTTAGGAGTGGCTGCTGCCTTACAGAGATGACCTGCAGTTGAAACCACAACAAAAGAGCACACTGGCAACTTTCATTTTCCTTTAGATAAAAAAACCAAAACCAAAAAACCCAAATCTGGACGGATCTTCAGTGTGAAGCCAATTAAAAGAAGTGAAAATCATTTTAAAAACCAAAAAGGAAAACCTTCAAATATTTTGGCATCGCTACCTTCACCTCAGTTACTAAATTCCAGAGAAACTTCTCATCTTTAAATTAAACAACATTTGGGCACAGATGCAGCTGAACTGAGACATGTGAACAGAACGGAAAGGTCGTCTGTAAACACACAAAGGGGTGAGAAGAGTAAGTATTCTTACAGACAGTTAAGTAATGGACTCTGCCACGCCCACGTTGATGTGGCTGTTGGTAACTTAGTACTAAAACAAAACTGTTGATGTGACTTAAAGAAGCACCCTTTAAAACTGAAAATCCTCACATTTTCTGTTCCAAACCACCCAAGTCACGGAGGGCCGACGATAGGACGCACTCCGGTGTAAACAATGGCATGATGGTGAAACCGTCACCATGTGGATGATGACTTGGGTAAATGAGGGAAAGCTGGGCGTGGCTGCAGACCCGGTGGAGTCCTCTCCCGTTCCCTCATATGGAGCAGGCCAGTTTACATGCCAACCGCTTATTTCTAAGTCTTTTGCTCACTGCGTGGCTTTGGTTTTCTTGCTTTTGCTTTTCTTATCTTTCTTCTTGAGTCCGTCCATGTGAGCTCTGAGGAGGTTGGAGTACGCCTGCAGACATAAAGCAGAGAGCCAAGTTGATGATGAAGACTAACAAACTGTATTTACAGGGGATGTACGTGATCTATTAATTCAGCAAGATGATAAACTGAAGCCGGATGAGGATGGGGCTTAGAGGAAGGAAAAGAACGTTTGGGAAGGTTTCATATTAAAAACGAAGGATACTGTAGTCGTGTGCCCTGCAAAAGGACAATTCAGTTGCATTTGGAAGACATTTGAAATAATTTTGTAAAAATAAGGCCTTAGAATTAAAAAGAACAACAATGGGTACATTCATTGATTATGAAAATACTCAAAACGTGGAGCACATACCATTTGAAACTTGATAACTTCTTTGGTGCTGACCTACAAATGCAAGAAACATCAAATCACCGTTCATATAATCAAAGAACAAACATCTGAGGTCGAACCTATAGGATCGGGGAATCGGTGCGCTCACCACTGTGCTCAGTTTCTTTTTGCCATCAGACGCTCTGACGAGACATTTGTTGTCCGCTGGTTCAAATGACTCCGAGTGGCCCTTTCTGGGAACTGGTTTGGTCCTACCATCATCTGAAACACAACACAGATCTCAAACCAACTGTTTGGGGGGGTGGAAAGGGGAAACTCGTGGGCTTTCTTTATTGATAGACAGGAGATCACAGCTGATCACTTACATTTCTTTAATGTGATGACAACGCTACCAGAATTTCTGCATTTCTGGAACAGCCGTGTGAGCTCTGTTAGAAACTGAATACCAGAGAGCAAAGAAATGATCACACACCTACAGAGCAGGACACAGCAATGATGAATAAAATACAACCACACACACACACACACACAACAAAACAAAATTCAATGTCTGTGCATTTTATACAGAAAATACTAGTTATATAATCTTCAATTCATGATAGAAGACCCTCAATCAGAAACGAGACTACTTCCATGTTCCTGACTAACTGTACACGTCATTCTGATTCAATCAGCGTTAAGGACATGGAAGCTAAGCTAATTCGAACACATTCATTGATAAATGCACTTCACGTTAGGCTACCTTTGTATGCGTGTATGATGTGTAGCATAAAGAGCTCAAAGACAGCATTACACGTAAATCAATTCTCTACGCCTACATATGATGAAAGCAAATTTGTATCTTACAGTTTCTTCGTGGAAAGTCTTACAGTTGATCACGTTGCTTAGTTAACTTACAGTAGCTCTCACTGACTGATGTTAGCATGTTCGCTAACTGGACTGAATGAGTAGCTGCCGCCCCAAAATACAAATTAGCATTACTATCCGGCAAATGCACACGTGTACACTTCAAGATTACAAAATAGCCAACATTTCCCATTTATCAAAGTGAATGATATGTGTTCATTTGTCTCACCGCATCATTTTCAAGCAGCACCATTTTCAATTCTAATCAGCTGTGTCGTTAGCTCGCTGGTTAAAGACAGCCGCTGTGAGGCACACGTACAACACAAGGCCCCGCCCCGCGCCGGTCTCTTCTTCTTTGGTTTATTGGCGCATACCAACGAATATTGCCTGATGCTTACCGCCACCTACTGTATGGGAGTGGGGCAGCGTCATCGCTTCATCGGTAACACACAGTGGGTCCATCGTCGTACCGTTTGAGGTTAAATAGGTGAAATAATAGAGATTTTATATAAAAAAATGTCATAGCATAAAAGATCCCACAAGTTCGAGAATGTTCTAAGTAGAAATTGAGCAAGAAAAAAGTGGGCAGAGGAACAAAAATAAATAAATAAAGAAACACCAACAATATATTTAACAATCAGCACAAAACTGGAGACACAAGATTAAAATATTACAAGAGACACAGATTGCTTGTCTTCCTGAGGCTGTCAAGTATGAAATTGTACATTGTACATGAATTTGTTACTTCAAAGTCAATTAGTTAATTAAAATATATACAACTTTAACAGATCAGCACAGGAATGAGAATGCCATCACAAGAAAGCACAATCAGGGTGATGACCCAAGTCAGCGAGGTTCACAGCAAACTGGGAGTGCCAGTCCCTGTCAAAGGCAGCCCTGAGCTGTTGCTGCAGGGCCTTGGTCTTCCAAACAGATTGAGGAGCATGCTGGGAGATCACCAGAGCCACTCCAGCTGTGGTTGAAAAGTAGTCCGCTGACCAGTTAGAGGTACCTGTAGAACATAACGTAGAGTTCAAAGGGGGGGGGAATCCACCAATTGTACACATGGAGATGAGCATGTGAAAGCATAAATACCCGTTAAAAGTTTAAAAACTTAAGGGTTGGAGTCCCCCTCTGCAGAGAACACAAAGAGGTGGAAACCTTAAAGATAATATATATACTCACCAATATAAGCTGCCTTATCAGTCACCATAAATTTATTGTGGTTTACTCTGGTATATGGAACATCAGAATGGTTTCCCACAGGAAGAATGTACAATTTCTGAAATGAATGATGAAAAACGGAGGAATGATGCTGACGAATGGACAAAGACAAGTGAGTCGCACACAAATAAATGTTAATCATGTTGCAACGTACTATTTGGATGCTGATATGCTGGGCAGGGGATCGCATTGAGGCCAGAGATTTAAGGAAGGGCAGCATAGTTGGATCAGAGTCACGTCCACAACTGATCAGCATCCTGAACTTCACCTTTCCTTCATAGGCAGCAGCCCTAATGGTATCATCGATGACCGGCCAGTATCTGTTGAATGGACGCCAACAACACTGTAAAATACGGCAAAATAGGTGTCGATCTTTCCTTTTTCCTATGTAGCCTTTCTGGCATAGTTTCACCTCTGGGGTTCCATAAAGCGTGTTGTAGGGAAGTACTCCATGACTGCTACATCCACAAAATGTTCAGCATCTGAGATGATGGAGAGGATAGCTTCCAGGTCCTGGGTCCGTGATGGAGGACAGAATGTTGGGGGAGAGCCCTGTGTAAAAAACAAAAACTTTGAGACTTTTACTCCGTCACTGAACTACTTATCTCACATTCAGATTGTAGCCATTTTAGATTTTTGCTTTGTTGACAGAGAAAACCATCGAAGAACAGAGACTGAAACCTGAAAGACTCACCGTGAGGTACAGTTTGCTGGAGATGTTACCAGATTCCAACACCAGGGGGTGGTATTTGTTGATGTCTGTGTCATACTGTGAAGGCCAGGGTTGTGGCAGTGAGCTGTTAGGTTCTCCCATCACCCAGTAGGACTGGAAGATCTTATGGAGGTCCTTTGCCAGACTGGAGCAGTTGTAGATGACCACTCCCAGCTCCTTCACCTGAAATCAAAAATGAATTAGTCTAGCTTTGATGGCTGACAATGAGCACCGACATCTGTATTTTTGTTGTTACCTCTGTCATCGCCCTCCAATCCATGTTGGGACTTCCAATGAATACATGTTTCCGGTCAACAATCCAGAACTTGCTGTGGAGGACACCCTTTTCCAAGCGCCCAAAGTCCACCTTCCTCACCTCAGCTCCTACAGAAAAAAACAGCCGGACAAGCGTGACCTAAACAACAGAGTTCAAAACAAACACCCTGAACTAAAACTAGCAGTCAGAGTCGTGCAAAAGCTGTGTCCCAACCTTTCTGTTTTAATCTCTTTAAGTCTGTGGAGTTGTTTTTGATGGAGGGGGTACTGGTCACCACTCGAACAGATACATTCCTGGATGGCAAAGCTTCAAGTTGTTCCAGAATATCCCTTCCCTGTGAAGGACACGCTGGCTTTTTTATGAGGCCTCAGATTGGATTGATACAACAACACGTGGTTTGTAGCTTTACTTCTTCTTTTGACAACTCACGGCTCTGTCAGAGGAAGTGTTAAAGTTGATATCTGCTCCTGTTAGCGTCCAGTAGAATGAGGCGATTTCTACTTGGTGGTTTGCCATTGCGATCAGAGCTTTCCAGACTTCTTCCAGAGGGATCCCGAGTGTTCCATTGTCTATGCATTTCACATCATCAGGAATGCTTTCCACTAGGGCCATGCTAGCATTAAAGACAGAGAATCACATGGTACTTATGTGCTTAGACACGCACACACATACATCACACACGTCACACAGAAATGCACTGTGTGACATTGATTTCAAACGTTTCCTCTTTGCCTAACTGGTAACCATTGGATGCTTATTTTGCGAATATATTAGCGTGATAAAAGCAGGATAATAGAGTAAAACAACCATTTTATACTTATTTCATTTAAACATAATATTCTGTAAACTCTTGATTCTGAAAATACCAATCTGCTGCCGAAAGAGTTCAGAGTTACTGCTCCACTTACCTGCATTCATTCGAATTGCCCCAATCAGGTTCAAAGTCCTGGGGAAGGATCTCATGATCTTTAGAGGCCTTTGGTCTCACCAGCACAGCAATGGCCAGCAGGATCCCCAAAGCAGTCACACAGCCCACAGCCACAACTATTGTGACACAGCTTGTTGTCCTCTAACAACATTTATTTGAAATAAAAATCAGTTTGAGAACAACATTCGGTAAACTGTTCGCGCTGGCTGTCATCTTACCCATTTGTTTGAAACTTCACCGTCATCTAGGCTTCTATACTCAGAGGTCATTTTGTCCCAGGTCTGCCTCACCTATTGAAAAGGATAAAAATGAGCTCACCATTACTCACAAACACACACACTTTGCAGTTTTAAGTGTTTTCCACTGTAAAATGTAATGAATCAAACAGTGAAACTTAAATGAACTTACACAGAGCCGATAGCAGATTTCCACTCTGAAGATCACAACACCTCAAGCTTTCCCCTGAAACTAATTTGCAACTGTAATGTTTCTGCTGTTGATATGTAGGCACAGTTCCTGATTTTACTTTCAGTTCTTTTTAATGAAACCTGCAATCGACTATTAATAAATAACAGAGTGCAGAGGAAAAAATTTCAGCAAATCTATTTTACCAATCAGATTTATTAGAAAAAAAACCCATATGCAATTATCATCTATAATATACAACAAATGACAAGAAAATCAAACATGAATAACACAACAGCAAAAGATTGAAAACTAACAGTTCTGGGGAAAGGAAAATGAATCTTAAATAATAAAACAGGACAAAAATGTTCATAATTTAAGCATTCAGCATTCTGAGCTTGGATTTTTAGATGGTACAAAAGCAAAGAGGGAGGAGTTATCACAAAGGAGACGAATAGCAGCAAGTCCAAAGGTGAAACATTCAATTTTTTTTCGTCACGAGTTTCTTTGTGTAAACAATCGCTGTACTTCGATATGTATACAGTATTCCGTACAGGTCTGTGGCACTCACAGGATCCCAAGTTACAATCATGCGTTTTAACCTAATTGGGAAGATGAACAAACATTCTGGTTTTCAGTTTTGCAGCAGGGGGAGTGGGACGCCTTACTGCAGCAGTGCAAACAAAGGACAGAGAGGTAATCAATGGGAGCTAAAGATCATATCTCCAGAAATGTACACAATCACCAATATTCATACGTTCATACAACTCTTAACTTTAAAAAGAATGTCTGTGTAATCCTGCCATGCAAGGACCTGTTTGGAAAAAAAACAAAAACACTTTCCAACTGTTCAAGGCCAGGAATGCTCCAAAACTCACTACTCTTGTTTTATAGCCACTTGAGATTGTGGTTGCCAGGTGACTAAACCTTCATGCTCAGGCTGAGCCCCTCTCCCTTCATGCGTCCTCACATTCCTCAGGGATTTTCAGCTTGGCTTGGACAAAATAGATTATGTCCATCTACCGCTGAAGGCCTGGACAATGCAACCACAATGAGAAATGTCAACGGGTGAAATATATGTGGAATTTGGTGAGTTAAAAAAAAAAAGTAATCGGAGAGTGGGCCCTAATAACCTCAATGTCTCTCCTAAAGTCTTGTTGTCTCAGTCTTAAACTGACAGCCGATGTATATTGTCTTAAATACCACACCGACCACCGCTAATAAATACTTTTTGAAACATTCTCCAATAAATCGGGTCCATAGAAATGCAATGAGGGTTACTTACAATACAATTACACATGATACAAGTGATCCTTCTAATCAAGGTAATTAATTACTATTTCTCCTAAAATTGGATTTGTCACTTAACACAAAAACTTTGATTTTTCAATATTCAGCAGATGTCCCTGAGTTGATTATGCTCAGGTTAAATGCAATTTCAACTAAGTGAGATTGACATGATCATATCATTGGCAAACAACGAGGTTGGTCCTCAGCACGGAGTGGGTTGCAGACGGTTTTTAGGCCTCTCAGAGGACAGTGGGGGATTCATCAACATGGCCATATTTAAAAGGTTTGTACCTCATTAAACCACCACACGTGTAGTGCAGTGTGTATGTGTTTGTGTGGGGACGTGCAGGAGGCAAATCCACACAGTTTTGTACAGCAAGTGTCACTTCCCCCCTCAGTTTCATTTTGCACAAAATGGTCCAGCACCTGGCTTTGCGGGGTTGAAGCAGAAGTTGCGTTTGTGTCAGATGTCAGACTAAATATCCTTCTTTACAGTTCTCTAACGTTGTGGTTGTTCGCCTGACCCCCTGACCGGGCCTGATGGAGTGCAAAGTCCTCCAGTTCCGTGACGCAGGACCTTTACTGTGAACGCCACTGGTGGAGGAAACCGCTGAGGCCTTGGCTGTTTCAAGCCGTCCACTGGGTTCAATGACTGTGTTAATAACTGGACAAAGAAGATGAGAAGAAAACATCCGTTAACTATTGTTTGGTTTTAGAATTATAAAGAGATATATGGTGAATCATGACTTACCTTCAAGTTGCTTTTGAACTCTTCTGAGTTCCTTCAATATAGAAAGGATTTCCTGAAATATAGATCCAAATAAGATCAATCACACAAGAGAACTTGAGTGCTTTTAGTCTGAAAATGCACAAAATATACATTCACCAACCTTGTTTGAAGTTTTTATGTTAGGAATATCACTGTCAGAATGAGCCTTCGCCTCAATTTCATCCCAAACCTCCATCTTGTCCTGGAATAGTGTCCTGCGTACACACGTCAAATATATTTCAATGGAGAGAGAGCTGCTTTTTGACTGTGTTCCTTGAAATGTCTTAAATTTGTGGCCAAAACACTGTTGTCTTGCTTTTAGTGTGCTCCCCCTGTACTCATGTCACCATCATGAGTTACGGTCGTCTGCTGTGCAGTTTTTCAGTGCAATTTAAAACAAACAATAACATTGAGGGACAAAGGGCGCCTGGGGCACTCAGACAGAGATCTTTAATAGTGGTGACTTAGTAAATTAACACCCTAACAAAACAAATGAATCCTTTAAAAACACTTTTATTTTATATACAAGTTCAAGGATCTCTGCTCCAGAAAGGCTGCTTGTACTTTGACTCAGCAAGATGGTGGGTGTGGTTAACATCTTACTTGATTTTCTCAGCAAGTTGCTCAGTGTTCTCTTTGATGACCATGGTAATCTGAGACACTGGGTTCAGCAAGTGAGTGACCTGATAGGGGAAAAAAAACAAATACAATCAATGTCAAGTGCTGGCATTGTAAAACTTTGTGAAAATGAGAGGCAACGTTTTAATTTTCTGCCGAACCTCTTCTCCGTTTTGAGCTCGCTGTCCGGAGTTTGATTCCTTGTCGTTTGCGCTCTGTTCTTGGTCCCTCGTTACAGCAGAACCTGGCGGGGCTCTCTGATAGTTTAGTCCAGCATCAGGGATGTGCTGAACCAGCTGCAACACAATTAGACAAGAAATGTATCTTAATGGACACTTCAAAGACAGGACAAAACCACAGATAAATGTGCAGGACCACAAAGGCCAGCGGCTGATGTACTGAGACTGAGATAAACACGCCTATCTCTGCATCCTAACTCTGAACTCAGCCTGAACGATCAGTTTGGCAGCCTACTGCTGACAGCAGGTTAAAAAAAAGACATGAAAATGAGCTGACTGAATCTGACTGTATTTTGGAAAAATCGATGCCAATACAGTGAAATGGAAGCTGATGCAACATTTAAGTGTGACAAAAGCATGCGTGATGCATTTAATAGTAAGGTGTACTGTGTAAAGGTTGTGTTGTCTCGTCAATATTGTTATGCTTATATGCACATGCATGGATTTTCCCATTTTCACATCCCTGGTAGAAGACAGTACTAAAATAAAAGTCCCTGCAATCAAAAGAATACTTCCGCTTTCCTCAAACCACAACAATCACATTAAGGTTCAGAGAAGCAGAAGCAGAGATTGATGCTTCATGTCCCAACAATGCTCTGAGGTTTGATGTACCTCTTCTTGAGAAATCACTGCAGAGACAGGCGCGTTGGTGTTCGCTCCAGAGCTTTGTGGATCACCATCACCCGCCACATCGTGGATTTCTCTGGCTAATATAGCGAGGTCTTTAGCTAGGTCTTGACTCAACCTGCAACAGAAGGGACACAACAAAACACATTATGAGGATTGTCTACAAGGGTAAGATGCAGGTTTTCCAACAATCTGCATGTTTTCTTTGATCTAGTCATGAACACGTTTCTCCAAAACACAAATTACGAGTAAATTCAACTCATCTCCTCATAGTCATACCGTGCGATCTCAGCGCTGTGGGAGGACCAATTTTGGAAAGCCTCCCCCTCTTGGCTCTCCTCAGAATCTCTTTGGCAAGGTTTTGGGCGCAGGGCGACCATTGGCTGGGTCCGAGGCTGACTGCGGGAGTTATGGGAAGCTGAGGAAGGTTGGGATCGTTTGTGTTTAGCAGTGCTCTGGTTTGAGTCATACTCCTCATCGGAGGTAGAAGAGTAGTCAGAGCCTTTCTGTCGTCTCCTGGAGCCTTCGCATTGTGAATTGGTTTGAGTCAAGAAGGATGAAGACAGAGAAATTGGGGAAAAGAGGGGAATAAAAAGTGGACCAGCCAAGACAAACACCACAAGTATTTGAGATCCAGTCACTGAAGCACTCGCCCCAGAGCAAAAGGCAGAAAATCACCATGAAAGCACTCATCTCTAGACCAAAATTCTTCTTGGAACAACTATGATTTTTAATTCATCTCATTAAATGTGTTTGTTCAATCAGTTAGGAACTGAAATGAGCATGCAACTTCCACAGCACTGAAGCTTTAGCAACAGCAGAAGCAATAGAATAAATCCTGCCTCTCATCCACCTCACCCTGAACAGGATAAGCAGGTACAGAGCGCAAACGGATATAGAGAGTATTAAGTATAAAATGTTATGTGAACTGTGAGTCACAGGCGTATTATGCTAGATAAAAGGTGCAGTATTGTTTCCTTCATCATGGCAACAATATTCTCACAGCAGGATTGTAAAGAAGTTAATAGTCATGAATTATACATACTGTATATTTAGTGAGAACATTCAGCAGATGAAGGTGAACCGCATTGAATTTACGTACTAGTATTGGTATTAGTTTGAGTGTTATTGTTGTTAGTGAAAATCTTCTTCCAACACTCATTTATTGACAAAAAACCTGGATGATTAAAAACTGCCAAAGTAAAGACCCGAGGCATGACTGCCTTACCAAAACATCAAACCAATTCACTACTCTTAATGTTTGCTAGACCTTTTTTCTGCGTCATCTGATTGTCAACAAAGGACTGACTAACACATTAATAAATAATTATGGCTGTCAATAGATCGCAAATATACATAAGCACAGAGCTGTTTCCGTGATTGTGAAAAATGTTTATATACTCACTTGCCGTGCTGCTGGTATATTTGGCATTACTGGAACGTCCACGTGCGATCGGGGTCTTGGTCAGAGCTGGTTTCTGTGGTACAGTCTTGGACCTGGAAATAGAGGCCTTACGAGCAGAGCTGCCGCTGGACTCTGTGCTACGGTTGGAAAAACCCGTGGTCCTGCCTGTCGAATGTGGAGTGGCGGAGGCCTCTGTGTCACTGGGTGCATTGAATGAGCCCGTACGTTTACGAGGCATGGCGAGTATATCCAGCCTGGAGAGTTTCTTGTTTTCTTGAAGGGGTTTAGCTGGGATGTTGCCGGCCTCCTGGGAACCCCTGTCTGTCTCTGTGCCCTCATTGTCTGAAGCCTCCCCGAGGCGAGCCCGGCGGAGCATGGAAGTCCTTGTGGGTCTTGGTGCAGACAAGCTACTGGTACGGCACAAGGCTTTAGAGGTCTTGGACTCTTCCTTCTGAAGTGGTACGGTATATTTCCTGCTGGTCTGGTGTGTGCTGGACTCCTGATCGGAGTATGATGAACTGGATCTCTGGGGGTCACGACTTCGGTTTGTAGAAACATATTTCTTCTCATCCTGTCTCAGGCCAGCAGGTTTCTTGACAATGTCGGTCTTACTCCTGCTGTCTGCTACTGTGGCGTGGCGCTTTTCCGACAGATGCTCAGAAGCTGAGGACTGATGAGAGGACTCCTGACTCACTAAGCTGGCTGAGGATCTCTCCCTGTGGAAGCCACTGCTGGAGGTGTTTCTGGACAGTGTGTTTGGCTTTGCCTTATTGCTTTGCTGGCTGACTGTGCTGGAAGTATCCACATCAGACTCACCAGACAGAGAGTCCATGATCGTAGATGGAGCAGTTTCTGATTGGCCTGCCAAGAGCTTAGCCTCCAGAACGGCTAGGACATCCTCCGTCTCTTTGAGGTAGGAATGAGTGTCCTGATTATAAGTTCCATGAAATGATTCAGGGTCTTGCTCTGTCTCATTGGAGATGTTAGGCAATCTGTCATCACTAGGCTGGTCCTTGACGAAGCTCTCCTGCCTGACCAAGGATGTCACTGCTCCTTCTTTGGGCTCAGGGCTCTGTGTCCCCAGTCCCAGGACAGGTGCTGAGACACTCGGTCTTACTTTTGTGTCCTGGCTACCTCTATTCTTAGTCAAGGTGGCTGTCGAAAAGATTTTGGTGGGATGTTTCCTCTCAGTCTTGGGAGTGTTGGGTTCTGAACCTCCACACTTTGGTTTGAATGCAGTCTCATCTGACCCTATGTAGAATGATGTAGGCTTGGTTGTGAGTGTGTAATTGTTCTGCTCAAGTGTGTTAGACGCCGGTCTTCTCTGGTCTAAGATAGAATCATCATCTGACTTGCTGCCGTCACTCAGGCTGTCAGGCTCTACATCGTCCTGTGTCGTTGACCCATGACGCCCATCCTCAGACTTGGGGGCCAAGAAACTGTTCACTCCTATGTCAAATGTCGAATGCAGATCATTCTGATCATGAATGCTGGCAGTTGGAGTGTGACTGTCCTCCCCCGGTGGCACCTGTGGCAGCAGGCGCCGAGCTCTTGAACCGTCAGAGCCAGCGCTGTCATGGTTTTGGCTGATTGAGGCCTTGTGGAGAATTGTACCTCCTGCTGAAGCAAAACAGTTTTAATGCATATTAGGAAAAAAAAAGAAAAAAAAGTGAAAATGAATAACATTCGTATTCATCAGGGTGTCTCATTATCATTTCAAATAGACTTGTGTATCGTCAGGTGGCTTACCCCCTCCTGATTGCTCCATCTGGGAGGAGATGTCATAGAGGCCAGACGAAGGGCCAGAGCCCATGTAGCTGTCTGCCAAGCTGGCCCAGCGAGACATCCACTTAGGAGCCTCTTGTAACAGTGCAGCTGCTGCCTGAACCTGTGCGAGAAAATACACAACTCACTCAATATTGCTAAACAATTGTCCTGTGAAAAGAAGCAGTTCACCGAGAATAAGAATCAGAAAACAAGCGAAGATATTGTCCATCAATCTGTTCACTACTACTGCCCGGAGTTCTATTCATTCTCCTTGATTAAAGAGAAAGCCCACAGCAACAAAGAAACCTAAAATTAGTGAGGAAAGAGCATGAAAAATACCATCACCAAACGACAGAGAAAAACAAGAAGGAAAATCAGGAATCAAGAAAACAAGCCATGCTGATTTTTTCATTTAAACGCGTATGGCTTACTGTTCAAACAGATTCTCCCAAGAACTGGTGTTAAATAGCTGATTAATTCACCCATTCAATGATTCCACACTGAGCAGAGAGCTTTACCTTTACCACACTCTGTCCCTGTCCTGGAGCTGGACTCAGCTCCAAACAGCTACTCTGCCTATGCTGCTCCCTGTCCTGAATAATAACAGGCCTATTTGTTGCTGATGTTTCTGCTTCAGTCTCGCTGGTTCGCTCTGGGCTCTCAACAACACCAAACACCTGTCAAGGACAAAGCATCGCAAGTGGATAAGTGCAGGAATGGAGACCTGGGGATGTCCACTGTCCAGTTTGATTGGGATTTTATCCACAGGGAGACATTGCTGAACGGCAACACCAGTTCATGCTTTTTTTGGCAATATGATAACTACACGCGGAGCCAAAATAAACTACAGTGAAGCTATTTGCTACTTTTCATACAGAATGAGCAAAGCATTAACTGGAAGAAGAACTTGCCTCATCGATTTTGCTCCGTGCCTCCTCTACCTCTTTATCTTGGTTATCTGCTTCAATAGTGTAGGTTCCTGCGTCACTGAGACTGTCTTCCTCTTCGTTCCTGGGGCCATCTTGGGAGCGCTTCACATCCATACTCTGAGACTCCAACGGCATAGTGGGGGCCTTGAGGGGAACAGGCTGGTGAATAGGGGAGGAAGTCTTGGGCTGGTATACAGCATTTGTTGGACCAGGATTGAATGGGCTCTGGTCACACTGTGAAACTACTGATGTTCCAGTTTTGGCTGCCCTAGGGGGACTAGCAGTATTTTTTTCTGCGCTAGCAGAAGACGCCTGCTTTGCTTGTTTGAGGAATTCAGCAGTGAATTCCTGGGCAAGTTTGGATCTCCGGCCTACGCTGCCAAAGGACCTTAGAGAGGCAGAGGATGATGAGCGTGAGGAGAAGCTTGTGCTGATCTGGTCCTCTGTCTTCTCCCTTCGCAGCGAGCCTGGGCCTTTAAGGGGGATGGTGTAACGCTGGGTTGGAGGGGTGCTGGAGGCCGGAGCTTGGGTTACCCTTTCCCCACTTGGACTTGAGGTATTCCTTGCTTTATCCATCTGAGCTGACGCGTCAATCTGAGTTGTGTTATTGTGGACAGAGTGTGAACGTTTTTTTCGTGAGTTATCATAGAATTCAATGACAAAGGCTTGATGAGGGTCATTCTTGTCAAGGCTAGTTGGAGACTGAGACTCTGGAGGAGTGGAGGACAGGAGCTCTTCAGAATCAACAGAGGGAAGGCAACTGGGGAGGGGGGCTTTTGGGTGTGGCTGAGACAACACCGACTCTCTCCGAAGTCCTGATAGGGAAAAATCTTCCTCATTGATCGCGGTATCCACTGAATCGAAGTGAGCATCATCTTCATGAGAGTTTGGTGACAATGGAAGGACAAAAATGTTAAGATAGTACAGACAGTATGACTACATGCACTTAAACTGATCAGTGCTTTAATTGCATTATAATCAAATGTCATGTAAACAATTTGATGTATTTTGAAATCACATTACAGTGGCAGTATGCTTACTCAGAGTAACAGACAAGGATTTTGCAATGAAACTGATTTATTCAACCATGTAAAGATGTTACGGCGAGTATGCCACCGCTGCATTGACGTACTATCCTCATTAGGTGGCAGACTACTCTCGATGTGGTGTATCTATATGGTTTAATCACATTTTCATCTTCAATCGCAGTGAGGGTGAAAATACTCTTGACATACCTTTACTGATCTTGTGAACTGCTGGGTCACTTTTTGTGCTGTACATGTCTTCAGTCTTGGATCTCTTCATTATCAGGCTTGCATTGCTTTGGACCAGCCAATCAGCAACTTTGCTTTCTGCGGACATCACCTCTGTGGGTGTGCTAACAAGCTGTGTGGAAGGTAGCTTGCGCTGCTGGCGAAAAGAGAACTTTGTCACTTGGTCCTTGATCTTCATCTTTCCTGGTGTACAGCTGTCAAATTCAATGGTGAAGGAAGCGTGACTTTGGACCACTGGGGGTGTCGGGGTGGAGGGGACACAGATTGAGGGATCTGCAGTGTCTTTTGTGGGGACCTCGTGAACCTGCGACACATGTTTCTTGGCGGGCCACTGTTGGAACTCCTTTGTTGGTATCTCAAAGTAGCTGGGCTCCCGACGGTAGGAGAAGATGGATTTGGCGTGACTGTCAGATAAAGCACTATTGACCTCATTTCTGGAGACCTCCTTAGAAGCCCCTGTTAGTAATGAACAGCAAAGTGCCTATATTAGAAACTGTGACAAAATACCAATTTTAGCATCAATCAATCAATCAATCAAAACATACAGTGCCATTTTCCACTCAAATCCCACATCATGACAGCTCATCACATAAAACACAAAAATAAACAACGAAAAAAAGAAAAGAAAATTCTATTAAATTGTATTTTTTTTAATTTGGTATTTCACCGAGTTTATCCATTTTTCAAATTTCATAATGTGATTGAAATAGAAAGCACAAACCAAAGTAAGGTTAGTCCAAGTAGTATATCATTATACTGACTCTGACCCTGAAACTCGGTGGGACAAATGAGGATTCATGATGTTGTGCTGAAGATACAACCCAGCTAGTTGGATGCGGACAAATATTACTTCAGGAGCTCAGAGTCCAGCAAAGGGCACAAGAGCACATAATCTCTTTCAGCCTGGGCAAAATGAGGCAAACAATCACCCTTCCTCCAGCCCACGGCATCTTATAGGGCCATAATCCATCACAAGGCAGACAGGCAATGCCTCCTGACCTGGCATGGTATCGTCTGGCTAGCAATATACAACTGGCAGCCAGAGACCTGCCTTGGGCTTAACACTATCCATGGATCAGTGACCCACACGGGGCAGCATACAGAACCTCTATTTCAGATGAACTGCAGTGATAGTGGGACTGCTGCATACATGACGCTTTGTTTTGAAGATATAGCATCAGATAAATATCATGACTGCGTGACGGATTTTCACATTTAATAGTAACAATAAAAGATTCGTTCTCTGACCCGTGGACTCCTGTTGTGGCTCCTTTCCACCTCTGTTGTGCTTACTGTTGGCTGAGTCCTCATCCTCCCCCCACCAGGAAGGCTGGCCATACAGAGGAGTAGGCTTGGATATGGGAGAATCTGTGGCAGCTATCAGACACAAACACAGACATACAGAAACATTAGGCACATGGATACATCCAGTCAAAGGGAGGAATTTAGAATAGTATTGTGTCAAGCTGTCTCAATTATTTTAGGTCAGTCGTGTTCAAATTTCCGCAGTTTCCCATGACACAAGGAGAGAGGGAGCAATGGATAAATTGTGACACAAACTGGATCAGATAGCATCAAACAAATCCTAATTAGCCAGGACAAAACTAATCCTAATCTTAATACAAAGAGCTGCAGTTTAGTTTGAAGAGCGGGGAGACATCCTAAGAATGAAACAATACTTGAAAAACACAACTCATAATGTATATAGCTGATGCTTCTTATAGCCAGCGACTCCCATTGCTTCATTCTGACCTAGTTACTGCATCTCCATATATACTCCCTATACATGTTAGGAGTGGGGGGGAGTGTACTCATGCCACTGCTGAACTGATGTTCAGCTCCAGGCAGGCTAGTCCACTGGGAGAGACCAGCCTATATGACACTAATCAGATCATCTAAATGTTGGTTTTCAGCCTCATAGCTAGCATAAACAAGCTCTCTGGTGTTCAATGCGAAGGCCACACATTCCCAAGTATCAGAAGCACTCCACTGTTGTTGCCTAGGACAAACATAATAAAACAAGTGTGAGTGACAAAGCAGCAAAGCGGCATGTCATTAATTCCTTCCTACTGACTCAACTCTCCCTTTCTGTCTTAACAAAATATGAGGTGAATGTCTCAGCTTAAAAAGCCTAAGCAGTGCTGAGTAAATTTAGCACCATCAATTGCAACAGAAAGACCAAAATTACAGGTGCACAGGTGGTGAACATTGTTTGAAGAGAACACTACAATCAATGTGTTTGATTATATCTCCAAAGAATAAATCACACTCAAACCTATTAATTCTTTGCAAAAAAGATGTGGAAGCACTTGGAGATTATTCATTGCTTCTTCAAATTCAGAAACAGGCCAAATTGTGTATTGCTGAGATCTGTACGAGGAGTTCCATGAACAAGTAGAAAAAAAGAGATAATATGCTTTTCCATAATTCAAAAAGACATAACTTTGAACTTAGGCACCAACAAGGAATCAAACAGAATAGCATTGTGGATATAATTAAATGATTAAATAAAATAGACGCATAATGATAATAAATTAGTTCTACTACTTTCAGTCAAACTAAACTAGCAAGCATAATAGCAACGCGATAGATTTTCTTTGCATGTTAATTTTTTGAGTTAACTTAAGTTGGCTAACATGGACAACCTAATGAATTATTACATGGACAACCAGTTAGATTAGGATGAGGACTTATACCATCATAAATCAAGCATCGATCTCACAAGCTTGTAGGAAATACTGAGCAGTCTTGGGCCTTGCCAGAGTACACTAGGACTGAGTGAGTCAGACCCAGCAAGCAGCTGGGGGAGTGGACACATGCACCACCTCAAACTGGTGCAGGGGAAAACAATAATGAGCGGACAAAATGAAGAAACCAAAGACAGGCATGCACATCACTCTGAGCACTTGGCCAAGCAACTTCAATTGCAGTTAATTTGTAATTACAACAGGCACCACAAGTCTAATTGTAATGAGGTTTGAGATGTTTACAGATGAGGATGATTACTCTCATTTAAAGGAATTTAGAGCAACAATATTTTCAGTATTGTTAGAGCTAACAGTTTATATTCTCTAATCATAACAGGGGACTGGTTGCTAAAATAAGGCTCAGGAAATGTTCTCCAAATGTTCCAGTGCATGTCTTTAAGACATTCTTTCTGTGGGATAGAAGCCCACAGCGGCAGTAGTCCTATTTTAAGCTCCAGTTTTCCCATTAAGCTCGCAGGGCAATTTTGGAGCAGGAATCATGAGAATTACTAAGTCAACAGCTGGAGTAAGTTTTGCCAGTAGGGCTGGAACGAAACGCAGGACGCATTTTAACCAGAGAATAGCTGTATCAGAGTAACCGTCACAGTCAGGAAGGAAGAAAACATCCAGCTGAACTGAGCGACCTTGATTCCTACTCCCTATATAGTCAGCTGATTAACCAGACTGTGTTTAAACACAAAGTCATTGCTGCAAGACCGATTTTTGAGACACCCTACTTAGATAGATAGATTAGTCAATTATGAAAGTAATCATTGGTTGCCGCTCTATTTGGCAGTGTGAAAGTGCTACTCACAAAGTATTTCTCTTGAACTCTCAATCCCCTCACTGTTTCACAGTTTCTCATACTGTAAAAAAAGGATTTACCCATGACAGCTAAGGGTGGAGAGAAAATGAGGGCAACAGGAAATATGAGACAACAAATTACAGCAACATGGTCAGAGATGCCAACTTGGCACTGAGAATCTGCACACCTTTTTTGATTCTTCTTTGACATGTGTAAACCATTATCGGCTTGCTCAGCGGCACCCCGCCTCTCGTGGCCAGCAGCCAGGCATGGCTTTAAAAGATAAGACTGTTTGTCCTTAACTTGTCACCCCTCAACATGGCCCTCATTTATGCACACTCATCCTGCCATCTGTGGCACTTTGTGATCTATGGCTTACTGACGACATAGGATTGTAACTACAGACTCTCAGCTCTGGCATTCTGATCACACACTGTGAAGATCTTAATAAAATACTCTACGACCAAGGCATCGACTGCGTTTGAAGACCCAAATACTTCTTGCTCCATGTTTGTGGACACGGCATTCAAAACAACAAGAACCATTACTCCATTACTGTTGTCATTCATGAAAACCTTCATCAGCTTGGTTCCTCTGTAAAGACCTGTATGTGGATCCTGTTTACCTGTGAGTGAGTGAGCTCTTCGCTCAGCCCTGTCCAGCAGTTTGGCGGCGGACACAGAGGATTTGCTTTTATCTGAGCTCTGTTGTTGCCGTTTTTCCTTCATTCTGGCCTCCAGGGCCTTTATGCTGAGCTGCAGCTGGCTTGTGTATTTCTCATGCTGCAGACAGAGACAGGAGGGAAGCAGGATGTGAGAAGCCTTCTGCCAACAATCACTGCAGATTGAACTGCCCACGCACATACATCCACCAGAGGCTCTTCCTAATGTTAGCTTCTGTTTTTAAAACACTGAGGCGATACATCTACGCTGTGTAACATGTGCAGTAGTGGGTGGAAAGAAGGCAATAAGTATTTGCAATGCTAATTCACATGCAGCTTTGATACATCACACACTAGAGGATATCAAAAACAGTATGTGTTTGTGATCCACTTGTATCCATTTAAGTCATTTGTCGAGTAAAGAAAAGAATCAAAAATGTGTTAAAATTAAGTTAAACCACAGCCACAGTAAGTACAGAGTAAGAAAAAAAAAAACCCGTCAGCATTTACGTACTTTCAGTGCTTCCTCTGGGACCTTGTGTTGATTCTTCTCTAAGATATAAACATGAGCATGTGGAGGAGGCGTTAAGGCAGAAAAACATAATACAATTTTTCTGAAACAGTGCGATAACTCACTATTAGAACTCTGAAACTGAAACCTCATTTGTTGTAGTTTGTCATCAAAGGACCTATTAGTGCTCTACAGGAATGTGCACAAGTCTGCTACATGAAGTATGAGGTCAAAAGAAACTTCTTTGCTGCAGCTATTGACAGTCCACGGAAGACGTGTTCAACATCTCTAAATGTGTCTGTGCTGTATTAACAAGCCCCCTTACACTTTGTTATCTAAACTGAATTTCACCATTCATGTTTTTGCTGCTATGGGGGTCAAAGGGTGGGAGAGATTTTCTGTGTGCTGTTGACCATAATCTAAAACCCCTGACTGAAAACCACAGGGGATTAACATGCTGATGGAGCACAAAGCAAAAGACTGAAACAGCTGCCTACCAGCACCTCATTTCAGTTTGGGCTACTAATCACAAAGTCAAAGATTGTTACAGCTGAAGAACAGCAAGCAGGTCAGATAAGGTCGACTCATGTTTTACACAGAATGAATCAAAACTTAAGGTATTATTATATATTTTTTAAAGGATATCATAACCAAAGCGAATGACATCAGAGAGTTTGAGGGTGATGTATGTCTGGTCTGGAATCCTGAGGTCATTCACAAATGTCTGCAAAAAAAGAATATCAAGCTATTATCATTCATTTTAACTGGCCAGTAATGAAGTAAACATGACACACGTGACAAGATCTTTAGTAAGGTGCTTTGTAGCCGGCCATTTCCCGCTCAAAGTTAATCCATCGGCACATGAAAGCTCTGATGAGATTATGTTGTCATGCAATGGTCGTCTTGGCTCCACGG
Source organism: Brotula barbata (assembly GCA_900303265.1). Classification (NCBI taxonomy): domain Eukaryota; kingdom Metazoa; phylum Chordata; class Actinopteri; order Ophidiiformes; family Ophidiidae; genus Brotula; species Brotula barbata. The sequence continues at coordinate 138,067 of OMNV01009400.1, forward strand.
CCAGGTGCAAAGACACTGAATCCACACAGAACCACGTGGTGTGTTCTCCACGCACCAATTAGTGACGCTTACGTTTCAGAGGCAGTTCATCAGGTCACTAAATGTGAAGACAGTACCACATCCAATCTAGGCTAAATTAAGATAATTGGTGAAAAATACCGTGTTGGAATCTCACTCAGTTCTGCTCTGATTAGTTTGGCTGCTGTAACCAAAGGCAAAGGAAACCCTCCAAGAGAACAATGAGTGGTTTCTCACACTGCTCAACCCTGGATTTCAGTGGGACGATGGTGCAATGAAGTGGCAACAGAATGGTAAAGGGGGGCTGAGATAGAAAGAACTGAAGCATAGAGGGGGGAAAAGAAGTCCGGGAGAGCAGGAAAATCCAATCCTGCTCTTTGGTTACCAATGTTCTACTAACCGTCTCTGGCACTGAGAGACATCTTTTGTACTCAGGGAACTGCTGCCTGAGACGGGCGCCTTAAGGGAGCCCAGCGGCAGCCTGGCTGAAGTCTTTGTCACTGTGTGCTGAGGCAGGTTGTCTGGCATTAAACATGGACTCACCCCATTTAAGCTGCCCAGGTCCTTCACCATGTGCTCATCTGTATTTGGGTCATAGTTGATCACAGCATGCTGCTTGTCCACACTGCGAGACTGCAAGCATATAGACACAACAGCTGATCATACTGCAAACAAAACTCCTGGTATAATGCAGCAAATTACAGTAAAGAACCCTCATGGACCCTCATCATAGAAGTTCCTCATCTTCATCACATCTTATACCCTTATTAAGCACACGGTTAAGATGACATTACCCGATGTGAAAAATTAATAGTTAAGTGATTCAGTCAAGCTCATTCACTTTTATGTTCATTACTGCAGACACTGTCACAAAAATCAGAAACTGTCAAACCCATATGCAGCATGAACAGAAAGAAATTTAACGCAGTGGCTGTAAATACTGCCTAAAGCAGTGAGTTTGCCTATTAGTTTGCCTACTTGATTAGATCAACTGTGCAGAAATTTCCACATTCTTAACATGGTGCCTTCTTGACTACAGTACTCTATCAGGTTCAGTGTGTCCCTCTTATCAGAGAGAGAAAACAAAATGTTAAATGATATTCAGCAGCATAAACACTCCACTGAACTAGTCACAAAATATGCTGTGTGTAGCTTGTGTGTAGCTGTGTGGTCCCAATCCTGCTCATGGGGAAACATTCATTGATCAGGATCAGTTGTCACGGAAAGCAAAAACACTTGAAATGGAGCCCTCAGTTACTCCATTAATCCTGAGTCCAAGCAGTCCCGAACATTCAACTGGAACATTCTAAAAGTCTGCATCATTTCAGACTGGGACAAGCTGAGGTTTTTCCTGGATTCAGTCACGCCTGAATCTGGACGAGCACCACATTTCAATCTGAGCAACCTCTGTGGTGGGCAAGGCTTTACTGAGCATACCAGGCAGCTGAAGGAAAGCATATACAACTTCTTCTGCAGCAACACTCTTTTTTTCCTCGTCTAAATACAGAGTAAGATGAGAACAACATTATATACAATAGACCAGTCAGAAATTCAAACCGTGTATAGAAAAACAACTTAAAGGAATGCTTTAGCTCTATGTTAAATCATTGTTTGAAAGACGGCCTGGGGCATTGTTGTGAGAATTAACTGTCACCGGGGTACATACCCAGAAATGCACCCTTCCCGTGCACGCTACACACCTCCCACTGGCATCTCACACATATACACGACTCGCTGTCCCGTCAGACAGAACAGTTTTTGAAATATGACTCACTTGTGCATCTTTTAACAGATCATACTGAAAACCAGTTAGGATTCGTATGACACATTGCTTCTGTTTGTTACGTCAACACAAACATTTCTACAGCCTCACGCATTCTCTGATCCTTAAACATAGAAACACACACCTGCAGCATAAGCTCGCAATCATCTCGGCCGACGAAGATCATCTCACGTGGCAACCGGTGGCGCGTGCCAGAGCTGCTGACCAGAAACCATGATGTCACACTCATGTTGGAGCCGGGAGTCAGTGCCTTCTTAGCATCCTGGGAAATACAACAGAAGAGCATTAGAGTCACAAATTTAAAACGTTTAGCGTTGAATGACTGACAGCGTTAACAAGTGTAGACTGATTAACTTGAAAATTCCCTTCCATTTTATCAGACTGTTTAGTCAAACAGGCTGTGCGGATGTTATCACAATTTGAAATAAGTTGTTTTTTTGGATGTCCAAAAATCATCCGTATGTGATGAAGATCTAGGTTTGGGAAAAGGCAAAATTATGCAAATCAAGATGGGTGGGTCAAAGTCATAAATCTTTGAGAGCAGCCATGGGGACAAGTGTATAAAGTATATCGACACATCTTTTGTCCATCTTACACAACTCATAGACGCTTGGATACTTCTGGAATGTGCATCTTGTAATTACTTGACTTAAATCAATACATCCCCTTGTTCTCTGTCCAGGTCAGTATTGTGAGGAGTCACTCAGAAAGCATTGCCAGTCACTAGTCACCTCTCCGACAGCAATAGCTTTGTACAGCATTTTACCTTAAATTATGCAAACAACAAGCATCCCTCAATGTAGAGGTTACTAAGAGAAAATGATCTTGAGCCAAGTAAGACCTGTTCATCGGACCAGTTCTCTGCAATTAAGTCACCACTCTTGGCTTTGTGTCGGTTGGTTGGTTAGCATGCACAAATACGGGCAGGATTCAATTACATAGTTTGTTCACCAGCTAACCTGATGAGACGGATGTAAATTAATTAATCACTAGTAAATTAAATGTTTATCGAGTATCTTTTAAAGCAACTTATTCAGGGTTATGGATAAAATTAATGTAACTTTTTACATTTGCAGACCTTTAAAAATTGAGTACACCATGTAAAAAAACATACACAAAAAAAACAACTTAAGATTAATTAAAGTCGCCATTTCTATTTCTTCTAAATCTTAAATATATCTGTATTCTAGATGAATTTGCTATCATGGGTGTGACAACAATTTTAAGCAAAAACTTTATGAAGATGAAGGTTCCATCTCTACGGTTGGTAACCTTAGATTAAAAAGTTACATTTCGGTTACCTGTTGCCAACTAGCACCTCAAAGTAGCAAACCTGAGCAACATTCAACTTAAACCGCTTTGATACTGCTTTCTATTGTATTAGCTGAATTAACACCATTTCCAAAGTAGCCTTTGCTAGAAATAAATCAATTTATGTCTTATACTAAACTTCTTTATTGTGTAACACCACTGATAGTCTAATTATTTACTGGTGGCTGCCTGAGCCTCGGTGTAACACATTAACCAGTGTCCATGTTAGCTGGTAACTTGGCCTTACTTGTTGCAGATTTTCGAAACACGAAGAAACCATTTACACGCCCCTGTTGCCTTTGTTTGTTAATTTAAAAAAAAAGAACATAACGTACATCAAAATGTAATCGAATTGGTGTGACACTTTATCAACATTAATAGGGCAGAAGTCACCAGTTAACATGGTCACCATTAACTCCGACACACCAGGTGATCTGGTCCAGGCAGTTTGACGTGAGTCTGCCCGAAACAAGTCGTTTTCCCCACACATTTCCAACAAAAACGTACCTTTAACGTCAGCTCCGTCTTCCTCCTGAGTGAAGCCAGCGTTTAATGTCAAACCAAAATCGAAGACCGGGTTCTTTTACAAGAACAGGTAACACTAAGCAGGTAAATTTGTATCACACCCTCCTCTTCCTCGGGGGAATGACAACCGGGCGAAACTCTGGTCTCCTCCTCCGCCTCTTGTCCCCACAGGCTGACGTAGCTGCCTGTCCCAGAGCACGCCACCAGATATGAGGAAAACAAAGAGCTCTCACTCTGCACATCAAATGTGAACCTCTAAAACTGAGCTAGGATTTGGCTATTTCGGATGTCCGTGGGTTTTTCTAAGTCATAAATGGTGGATTTTGAGGGAGTGATTATAGATATGTGCCACCATATGTATGTTGTTATGATTAGTCCGTGTGGTGGCTACAAAGTCTCTTTAAAGAATTTATGGTATGCAATGTAAGGTGATCAAAGAGCGCGCTTCCAGACCGGAAACTTGTCGCTGTGAGTCCTCTTCATGGATACGATCTTTGGCTGCATTCAGCTACCGACTTGACTTTGTTTATCCTGTTTCAGGTTGGTTCGGTCCAACACATAGACAAAAAATAGGACCAAAAACATTCGGGTTTACTGACAATTTAAGACGGCCAAAGCATTTCCCGACTATAATAAGACTTAACAAAAATAAATTGGATTTAAGAACTCGTATAAATGGTGTCGTCGTTACGGGGACTTGTGGAGAGTGAAGAGGACACACAACTTATAGTCAATGTTATTGTTAAACTTATAATCATTTGCTCCCACATATAAGCATATAAAACTTGGGATGTTGATTTGTGGATAAGAAAATGCAATACATTACATCTTTGTATGTTTAGTGCCCAGGAGATGGCGCTCTTGGACCAAATGTGTACTAAACACAACAGATTTCTGTCCCTGGGTTTACTCTAAATTCGAGTGAAATGTCCAAAGTTAACAAAAATACCAAACATTTTATCATCCATTTTCAGATCAGAGACACAAATGAATTTGAAGGGAAATCAAAAATACGGTATCTGAAAAAGTCACACTTAGCGTAATGGGTTTATGAATTTATTTAGTATGTTTTTTTATTCTATTTTCTACGTTTTATTTCAAATCGGCCACCAGTGTGAAAACTCATATTCAATACATCCAAAGTCATTTAAATAACCCTGAATGCTTTTTCTTACTGTAGTCAATTCTTAATTAATGTATCAGTGCTCAGTGTTAGTTGGTGTTGTCAATGTTAATTGAAGAGAAAACTATAAACAAAAAAAACATCTCCTCTATACTCTAATCAGCCCAAAATGTACATCATTTTGTGAAAAAATCCTCATCTTAGACAAGTTTATTATACTAATTGTGACCATATAGTTTAAGCCTGTATAGATTTTATAGATTCATATTAATATGCTCATACAATAGGTGGATTTGCCCTCCACTATGTGTTTGTTCTTGTAGCTATAAAGGGACAAGTTTAACCTGTTTCCCAAGTGGCATGAACCCAAACTCCCCACCCCCATAATTGAGTCAAGTCAAGTTTATTTGTACAGCCCTTTTACAAAGTCTCAAATGGCTTCACAACAAACGATTCCTGATCCAACCCAAAGCTCTCCAAGAATACAAGGGAAAATATGAAGGAAAAAGGGAAATTCAAAATTCCTATCGCACATCGCTGGGTGCTCGGCCATTCCAGGAGAGGACATCTTTGTTTGAATTGTCTCTGCCAAGGATTCGTCTTTTTGTCCTTGTTTTTCCATGTTAAGGTTTTGTGTTAGTTTGTTGTGTAGCCCTGTCAAGTCGCTTGTGACATTGCCTGTGATATTTGGCTATGCAAATAAAACTTGAGTTGAAGCTCGACTTATGCTTGCATGACAGAATTCTCTCCCAGTGAAAACCCAATGAATCAACAATCAACTGAATACCAGACTCTGAAAGGGAACGCCATCAAAAGTGATAAAAAAAGAATCCCTTTACAATAAAACTAGATGAAGATGAAAATGAGGTTATTTCCAAAGAAATACATTCAGTGCGTTACCTAACGGTTTGTTGGTTTCCTCTGAGTCTAATTCGTCGGCACAATGGCATAATCGGGAGAATAAAAGCCTCTCACCTCTCTGTGATATGAAGCAAGAAAAGATTTCTCCACAGGCTGCTGTAATTAAAAAAATACACTGAACCTAACCTACAAAACATATGGGAGATCATAATAATGTGACTTGCAGGCTCTGCTGAATAACCCATACATGATCTGTTCCATATTCTCTAATGTGTGTGTATATCTGTGCATCCGACTTTATTCAGGCAAAGATGCACAAATAAATACAGAAGAATTTTTTTTTTGTCCTACTTTTGAGGTAATATCAAGAAGAGTTCTAGCTTGTGCAGTGTGTGTACGTGTGCGTGTGTGTGAGTGACAAGTTCCCTAGATAGCATAACACTACATAACCCATGGGAAGGCTGTGGCAGCGATGTTGCCTCTGAGCAATGTGTTTTGGGCAGTGCAGCTGGAGTCAGGTGAGGAATGGTTGTCAGGTGAGTGCCACACTGGGCCAAACCTTGGTCTTGCCATGAGGTGCTGTGTAGTGCAGCTGGCCAAAGACAGACTGTGAGCTCTGGCTGTCAACATCTGCTCCAGAGACTGTACCATCTGCCTGAGACCCAGGGGAGCATCTTACCCATCCCAGACCAGCTGCAGAGACCCAGACATGGACCTGAGCAGTCCTGCAGTTACAGCCTCCTAGTGTCTGTCTCAAACACCGAGCCACGTTTTGTTTGGAAGATCAAATCAAGATTTATGCAACGTTCCTCTTTTCCATTTATTCATTTTCATTACAGAGAGGCAGGGAGTGACAGTCAAGCCACTCTCCTTTAATGTAGCTATACTACTATCAAACTTTAAGAGTAGGTGAAACATTATCAAGTGAAAAGACTGAGATGAGAATGTAAGAGGGAAAATATTACATAACTCAAGTATTGTTATATACAGTAAGGTGTAAACACAGATATTTCACAATATTCTCAATTTATCCACAAGATAGTTTTGTGTGCTTTGGAAAATCAGCAACATGCATGTCTTCAAGGAAAAGGCATGAAAGAGCTGAAATAAAAGACGAGCCTGCAATCATGAAGACATTTTATTGATCCCATTTGAAAGAAATAGAAACTGTACAAACAGTGGACAAAGTTTATATTATTTGTTGACTAAAGCTTGTGTCGTCAGTCCCAGGAACAAGAGAAAACAGGTATAAAAAGTTTCAGCCGTCTACAAAAGGGGAGTCATGACTCGAACAAGCAACCCTTGCTTTATTAACAAGTGTTTATGAGCCAAAAACTTCAAATTAAGTCCAAATACGATCATTTGGGCTCAGTAAAGTGTTGTCAAACAGTCACAGTCAAACTTATTTTAGCCATTGCTGGTTTCATATAAACAACTTAAGAGGCTTGTGGAGAGGCAGAATTCACACAGAAGCACATCAAAGATGAATGTTTATTATCCCCACAATCCCAATTTGTTTGCAGAGTACTTCTAAAGAGGTGAATAATATCAAAGTGACCTCATTAGGACTGCAGTGAACACACAGTGGAAAACACCCATTACCGCACATGGAAGAAAAACCATGAGAAGAGCTTCTGATGGGCCAGCACGGAGTGTAGTCCCTGACTGGCCCTTTCAGAGGAATACCAGGAAGCGTTTGCATCATCCAAACAGGAAGGCAACAGGAACTCTAAGCATTTCCTTGGAGGTGGGAGGGGCTGTTTATAATGTGCAACAGGTAACTGGTTATCCCCCCTATCACCATTATCCTGATGTTTACTGTGCATTCTTTGCTTATCCAGGAGGAGCCGTTTACTCTGTCCCACTGGCAGAGTAGGAGAATGTAACGGCACAGTAAATACTATTAAATTGATATTAAATATTGTTGTTTTAGTTCACTAATACATCAAAGAGGTTTAATTGGGTCAAATGTTGGACCTATGAAAATGAAAATGAAAATTAAAAATTGTGTTGCAGCATCATTTTAGTCTGTCCTGTTGGTAATTTAGCTCCTGGACCACTCAGGCATTACACAGAGAACTTGTGGAAGTGGGTTCTCTTCTCGCTGTCCAATTACTCCACGCTCTCATCTAAAGACAGATGGGAAAGAAACAAGCCATACTGAAACATACATGAACGTAACATAAACATGCTTTCTCATCCACCTTAGCATTGCAAATGTAGTTGTGTATGTGTGCGTTAACATCCATGTTCTGTCAACATCTGTCGTACTACAGCGTGGCTTGTTGTTAATTATCTTCCCACTTTTTCATTCATTCTCCTCCTTCATGCATGCAATGTGCAGGCATGACGTTTGTGGCACTGGTTCACCAGGAGGGGGCACACTGCTCTCAGGGGAGCCTTGTGCATCTGCAGGAAGGATTCTTTACATTTACAAGCAACCAAAAACTACCACAAATCATGTTCTTCAACAAAAGTAAATTGTTCTTTCCCCCCATCTGACAGTTTGTATTATAATATGAAATTAAACTTCTGGGTTTGCGATGGAAATAATTCAGCAAGCAGCTGGAGTGAAGCTACGGTTTATCTTGTCATTATTAAACTTGCACAGGAATGGCTGGAAAATCATCATATGAGTTCAAAGACAATTCATCATCTTGAGGTTAGAGTGTCGATCCTGTCGGGAGTCTGCAGTGCTTGACAGCCTTACTGTCACATCACAACACAATGCCAGGAAACTCTGTTTTCCAGCAAAGCAGTTTAAGTCAGCCAGAGTGATATTGTGTGTATAAGCGAGTATGAATAAGTACTGCCTCTGGGTGGTGTACCTGTCTCTGTTTTAAACTCCTTGTCAACATAGCGGGTCTTAGTTAACTCAGGCTTTAAAAGGCGGCACCAGCTGTTGGGATAGGAAAAGTGCACAAACAGACCAGCGCTATCTATCAGATTGGGAACGTCGCTCAAACACAGCTTCTACAGATGTTACCTTTAATTCATTCACAAGGGAATAAATTGCAACATAAACATTTGCAGCAACTAACCTTCTTATCATAAACATCTTGCTAATCAAGTCCTTTGGAAAATCTATGCTGCATGACATCCTTGGCATCTTCGATTCCTCCACCTCACCTGAGAGACAAATACAAGACAAAGAAGATGGATTTAGTTATGATGGCATGTGTCAATAAATATAAAGGCCCAAATCTACTTAAAAATGAATCAAAATTCATCAAAAGAACATTGCATGCAGTTTTGTATTTCACAATTAGAGTCCTTTTTATGCCACTCCATGCCAGTAGAGGGTGCAGAATGGTTATAAATGCATCGTGGGTAAAGGTGTTGGTGAATGGGTGTCGATGGGACAGGGCAGCTGATCGATTTATCGATAAAAAGATGTCAAAGAAGATGGAGAAAGGGATGTTATGTTTGTGCTCTCTATCAGAGCTGGAAGGAAGACTCAGAATTTACGCACAGCAGAGGAATGCGCTGCCTGCTGGCTCTTCACTGGTGACGCAACCAGCCATGTGATATTTGGGCAAATTGTAGCCAGAGGGAGGTATTGATGGCACAAAAGACAAAGATTTCCCTTGGGATTACGAAGAACACCCAAAGAGTCAGTGTGTCTCGGGTTTTTGAGGACTTTGAACTGTGTAAGTTCTACTTTGTATGTAGTATGAAGTATGCTTGGATTGAAACTCAGGAACCTCAAATATTCAGACATCATGGGAAATTTGCTCTGATCGCCACTTTTCCAGCTATTTTAACACAAAAATGCAAACAGACGTGTTTGTTGTTTCACATGAGAGAACACATTTCATCGACAAACCTCATGAGTGAATCATGAATCGTGAATAGTTTAATGACCCCCGGGTGACGAGCTGAAGAGGCAGAAGTGTCTCACCTCTCTCGAACGTTCTTAGTCAGAAAGCCAGCGAGCAGCAAGCGCGCTTCAAGTCCAATTGGCGAAGGAATCCTAACTTCTTCATTGCACATGAGATGAAGACGGGCAGCCTGCCACACATCATCTGGTACATGATCAGCCCCCGACACCACCAGTCTACTGCATTGAATTCTATCACCTAGGGGTGGAGCAGAGAGACATTGAAGATCATCTACTGTGGTCAGCAGCAAGATCAGGTGCTATGACCACAAACAAAACCATAATCTACAGTATAACCATCTTAGGGAGCACATATGGTACACCAGAGTAAGATATGAGCATGAACATTCCAAACGAAAGTCATTCTGTATTTTGGTTAATGCATAGTGTGGCAGAGTCCGTTGTGTTTGGACATCAGATTGCTGTGAAGAGAGCGTTTTAGGCTGAATACATTAACTCAGACATGCTATCCCCATCAAGTTCACCTGCTCTCCCCTCTGGTCTGAGCTTTTCAGGCAGTCCCAGCCAACACTGACTCACATCTCACATTAGGAGCGAGGATAGAGTTTCCCCTCGGGCCCTGCATATTTAATCACCAGAGGGCTACACACACGCACACATCAAGAAGCAGCAGTGGTGTGGATACCTTAAACAAGCAAATATGTGGCAACAAAGACGTGTGTCAACCCACACGATCAGCAACCATAGAGGCAAAGAGAGGTGGATATTTAGAGTTGTTATTTCTATAGGATGACTTTTGACAGTTCTTAATGAGACAAACTCCATCAGTGTTGTGCTTACTGAACAGCACAACCTGTTGCCTGACTAATGTGCTGCTGAGCAGAGTTGTTCCAAGGTCTCTGGGGACATGTACTGGATTCTACCTCACCAGGCGGATGTTGAAGGTGAAATCAAGACAAGGAGAACAGTCTGTTCTCTTAAACCTCAAGCAGCACAATGCTAGGCGATGTAGACCTAAGAATAGAAGCGTAGGTAAAAAGACATGGGCGGATTAATACAAATTAGATATGGACACAATGGCAGACGGGCAGAGAAAGAGTCTCCTGGAACACAGATGGACCAATGTGTCCGTAAAAGGAACAAAACTGCTGTGTGTAAGAGCACACGCGCAGCCACGCTTGTGTCAGTGGGCACGCCGCCTGGTGCTGCGGTGAGTGGTGAGCATCAAGGAGGAGGACTAGGAGGGCAGGGGGAGTAACGTGAAGCCGGCGTGGGGCTAGGATTACTGGGCCGTCTCTATTTCCAGCGCTGCTGTCGTGTGATTCACACCGTGCGACAGCTGGGCCTGCAGCTGCCCCATATATGTAGAAGAGTGCCACAGCTGTGAAGCTGCCAGGAGCGCAGGAGCCAAGCTCATCCCTCATATACGTAACCAGGACTGCTTGCTTGCCTGCCTGGGCCCCAGTGCCAAACTAATACTGTTACATTGCCCCAAAGGAGC